>JABWTJ010000502.1:608274-752225 GCA_016801875.1 Solanum sitiens | reverse complement strand
TCACGTACCAACACATAGTAGTAGGGGATCGGAGTGTCACGTACCGACACAAGAGGAAGAAAGATAATGAATCTTGAGAGATGTTAAAATACTCAATGTAATGAACCTAATTTCCCAAATGAGTGTGGTATTGAGGCTTGAGTCCTCATGGATGAACTTGGTAGTACTTATTGATGATTATAGTACTTGTTGCTACATGTTGAGTATTGTAGTTGATTTATGATATGAACTGATATATACTGTTTTCTATTTTGAGTTGGCCGATGATACCTACTCAGTACTTGTGTTTTGTACTGACCCCCTACTTGTTGTTTCTTTCTTTGTTATTTGGGGAATGCAGCAAACGTACCGTCATCTTCAACTCAGCAGCGATTTTAGCCAGTCTTCATTACACCGGATTTCAGGGTGAGCTAATGCTTCTAGCTTGGACTGGATCTTCTCTTCAATGTCTTGATGCCTTGAACTTCCGGCATGGACTAGCCTTTATTTATTTTAGCTTCTTAGATACTTTTAGATTAGTAACTTGAGGATAGATGTTCTTGTGATGATGACTTCCAGATTTTGGGGATAATGGGTTATAAATTTTAGAGAAGTTATTTAATTGTTTTCGTTAATGAGTTTTAAGTCTTCCGCTTTGTATTTTGTTCAATATGTTGGGGTTTTAGATTGGTTGGTTCGCTCACATAGTAGGATAGTGTGGGTGCCACTCGCGGCTTGATTTTGGGTCGTGACACACAGCCTCCTTATTTTATTTTTATTTAAAATTTAACTTAGCTATGCATTGGCAATGAGGTTGTGGGATCGAGCCCACACAGCCTCACTTTATTTTCTTGTTACTTCTCCCTTTCTCCTTTACAGCCCTGAGGTCGTGGGTTCGATTCCCATGCTTCACATTCCTTTCTTTTAATTTTCTTTCAATTCATTCGCTGCCTGGAGGTCGTGGGTTCGATTCCCATGCCTCCCATTTTATTTATTTAATTTTTGCACTCTCCTTTCTTAACCAGTACACCCCATTTCGAATCCCCCTGACCCCTTTACATTTCTTGCGAATTTAAGGTGTCACACGGGTGAGGTCACAGGTTCGAATCCTGGTGGCCTCATCCCTTTAAAATTAATTAAATTTCAAGATTTCTTCTCTATACTTTAGCCTAAACTAAACTTATAATTTTTGCTGGAAACTTAATTATTTTCTTAGCTTATTTTCACCAATATTTCCACTTGAAAACTTAGGAAAATTCATGAATCATTTAACACTTTTTGGGGTGTATTTCATGGATTCGTTTAACCAACATGTTGATACTCAAATCGGCCCCACTTCCATTTTTATGAACATCACGATTTACATAGGTTTATGTACGTAAAATGACAACCAAAACAATATCAAACTTGAAGCCTTAACTCGAGACCTCATTCACAGTACATTCACAGTAACATATTTGCACATGCACACACTTGCACACACTTTCGAATACATGGTTGTCTTTCCTACGATTTCAAGTACACAAACATAAATCACAAAGAACATAATATTTCACACTTAGATACAAGCAACCATACCAACAACATGATTTCTAACCTAATTTAGATTGAAATCGGAAGGAGACTAGGGACAAGGAATTCAACAATAGAGGGGACAACCCTAGTTTCATACGTTTTTGATGTTAAACCCTTGACTTGCTGCCCAACAACTCCTCCCAAGAACACGTCTAAGTCCAAAAGCTTCAACACTAACTCGACGGAAAAACTCCTCTCTTTGCCTAACGTTTTTGGCTATGTTTGAATAAGTTTTTTAACGTGAAAGTTTTTCAAGTGCTAAGGACGTTTAGTTGCTGATCAGTTCTTGTATTTTTTTAGCAGAGAGAACGTGAAACGAGTGTAGAAAACGTGAGAGAGATGAGTGTGAGAGAGAGTTAAAAGAGGTGAAGTAGTTTAGACTTAGTCAACTAGGAGACTTAGTCATAAAAACACATTAGTTAATAAATAAATAATAATTAATAATAAAATCTGTTTTCTTTTTAAATAAGCCATTAATTATTAATTTATTAAATTAATTCACCAATAAAAAAAATCAGATTAAATCATTGCTCCCACGTAGGTTCGAACCTGGGTGGAGCAAGACTTCATTTCAAGGGCTCAATTTCGGCCCTCTCTCCCCAAATTGCCCCTCCACTTTATTAATTAAGTAATTAATTACATATTTAGGGTAATTACGATACTACCCTTAGCCAGGAAAAAGACCATTTTACCCCTAGACCCTTCAAACCTAAGATTTCTTCTTTTTAAGTCCAGTAAAGACTCATTCGAGTAAATCTTCCTATTCGAGAGCCCTACATGGTTGGACCCAACCTTTCCAAGCTCAAATAACTCCCCAAGTTAGTTGGATTGGTTGTAGCAAGGGTTCCGAGGTCTGGTTCTACGCGCATCAATCCGTGTGAACCCTGGTCTAATCGTAGGCATTCTTGACACATAAGAATTTCTTATCTTATTCATTTTTAGGGTTGTTACATTATCCCCCCCTTAGGAATATTTGTCCCCGAATGACACTACTACTATCTAGCGTAATGCCAGTCAGATCATAACATAATCACTATGCACAGTCAAGTAATAGCAACAAAATATGGAGAGATAAGAAAACTTAGACTTAAGAGTAGGAAGTCTAACCTCAAGAGCTGAAAAGATGAGGGTAACGGGATCTCATGTCGGCCTCAGCCTCCCACGTAGCACCCTCCATAAGATGATTTCTCCACAATACCTTCACTGTGGCAATCTCCTTGTTCCTCAGCCGCTTGGCTGTCTGTTTAAGATCTTAACAGGTACCTCCTCATAGGACAAGTCTTCATCGACCCCCAAACGTTCCACAGGTAGAATCGATGCTGGATCACCAAGGCACTTCTTTAACATGGATACATGAAAGACTGGATGGACAGAAGCTAGCTCCGCAGGCAATGCCAACTCATAGGCCACCTCACCCGCACGCTGTAGGATCTCGTATTTCCCAACATACCTCGGACTCAACTTCCCCTTTATGCCAAACCTCATCACCCCCTTCATAGGTGATATCTTCAGATAGACCTAGTCACCAACATCAAACTCTAAGGGTTGTTTTCTGTTATCTGCATATGACTTCTGCCGACCGTAAGTAGTAGCCAACCTGTCCCTAATCACTCTGACCTTCTCTAAGGCCTAATGAATGATCTCTGGACCCAAAATGGATGACTCTCCAACCTCGAATCACCCAACTAGAGATCTACACCTCCTACCATACAGTGCCTCAAACGGTGCCATCCCAATGCTGGAGTGATAGCTATTATTATACGAGAACACTATCAAAGGCAAATGGTCATCCCAGCTACCCCTGAAGTCAATCACACACACTCTCAACATGTCCTCCAATGTCTAAATAGTGAGCTCTGCCTGCCCATCAGTCTGAGGATGAAAGGCAGTATTAAGCTTTACCTGCGTGCCCAAGCTCTTCTGGAAAGATCTCTAGAAATGTGAAGTAAACTGAGCTCCTCTATCTGAAATGATAGACAAAGGAATCCCATGCCATCTCACAATCTTATCAATGTAGAGTCTCGCATAATCCTCGGCTATGTAAGTAGACTTCACAGAGATAAAGTGGGTAGACTTAGTCATCCTGTCCACAATAACCCATATGGAGTCATGCTGTCTCCTAGTCCTCGGAAGACCAACCACAAAGTCCATATTAATGGCGTCCCACTTCCAAGTCGGAACCTCAATAATCTGAGTAAGATCGCCAGGCTTAAGATGTTCTGCCTTAACCTGCTGACAATTAGGACACTTGGCCACATATTCTGCAATGTCCTTCTTCATGCCATCCCACCAATAAATCTGCTTAAGATCATGATACATCTTGGTGGAACCTAGATTTATGGAATATCTGGAACCATGGGCCTCTACAACAATCCTGGTTCGCAAATCATCCACATCTGGTACACAAAGCATGTCCTGATACCTAAGTATGCCATCACCTCCCAAAGTGAAAGACTAATTCATCTTTATAAACACTGAGTCCTTCAGCTCCATCAACACAGGATCTAGATGCTGACTCAGCTTGACTTCAACTACCAAGGATGATTCAGAACTAGGATGAACTGAAACACCCACACTAGTAGGGTCAACCAATCGCACACCCAGTTTGGCCAGCCTGTGTACATCTTTCACCGACTCCTTCTTCTCATCCTCAACGTGGGTTGTACTTCCCATGCTCATCCTGCTCAAAGCATCAGCTACAACATTAGCCTTACCTGGATTGTAGTGGAAATTCATATCATAGTCTTTCAACATCTCCAACCATCTTCGCTGACGTAGATTCGACTCCCTCTACGTGAATACGTACTTGAGACTGTTGTGGTCTGTGAACATATCAACATGCACTCCATACAATTAGTGCCTCCACAGCTTCAGTGCAAAGACCACAGATGCCAACTCCAGGTCATGAGTGGGATAATTCTTCTCATGAACCTGGAGCTGTCTAGACGAATAAGTTATCACCTTACCAATCTGCATAAGAACACAACCCAAACCAACCCTAGATGCATCACAATAAATAGTGTAATTCTCACCACACTTAGGCAAAGTAAGCACCGGGGCTGAAGTGAGTCTGTCCTTGAGCTCCTGGAAACTCCTCTCACAAGTCTCCGTCCATGCAAACTTGGCTTTCTTCTTAGTCAAAGTTGTCAGTGGGGCAGCAATGGAAGATGTCTAAGAGGCTTGTACAAGACCTCGGAGAGGTCAAGTACGCCGTTTTGCAACTCAAGAGCGCTCTAACTTCGTAGGTGTACTTGCGGGTCGTCACAACAACCACTTTTAAGGTCTACTTGTGCAATGCATTAATGAAGTCCGATTCCCGTATTCATACTAAGTATAACTCTTTGAGAAGTTATAAGTCATAGTCCATGTTCATGTTCATAACAATAAGCCAATATATTATAATTCAATGGTCATCTAATGGAACCTAATCCAATGGTCCTCTCATGAAACCCAAACCCAATATTATTAGCTTTTCTAAACGTGCAATTCGATCAAATTGTTATTCCAGAACGAGGCAACCGATCCAATAAATATGTCAGAACGTGGCAACCAGATCCAAGTTAGCATGCCAGAACGTGGAAATCTGATCCCCAATCATACACCACAATCATAATCACAAGTACATCATCAAGATAATACAACAAGAAGTGATTCATGACATACAATTATTCAATTATCCTCATTTACGATTCGGGTGATCAATAATGCAACATTCGCATACATACATGGATTATAAAGAAACAATTCAAACATATATCACACCAACATGAAATCACAACCATCACCTACCTTGAATCCAAGCTTTAATCCCTTAAGGCACTTGAAACTTCCTTTTACGGATCTTTTCCGCTTGTTCTAGGTCTACAACAATTAATATATGCAAGGATGAGCAATCAAATGTCTTATTATTCGAATTATAACAAACTCAATAACCCTAGACCAACCCAAGATCCTAATAACCAAATTAGGGCTTTTCCACCATAACTCTTAGATTATAACCTTGCCCTATCGATATTAACCCAAGAAAATAGGTTCTACCGATAGAAAATTAATTGCGGGAAGTTAAAGCTATACCTTTAGCCTCAAAATGGTGATAAATTGTTAAGAACTCGTGTGGGCCTACCTCTTTAGCCCTAAAAGTCAAAAAATACCAAATATGCTCATTTTAGGGTTTATTGAAGACTTTAAGTCGCTGGCCCACTCAAGCGGACCTATCCCGTTGTAGCGGCGCCGCTACAGCGGCCAGAATCCCGCTACAGCAGCCTCGACGGACACAGAATGTACCCATTCGCGAAAAGATCATTTTCGGGAGTTCTACTCTTCCAAATTTTATTCTGTGAAGTGATACGGGTTCGTTATCGTCTTAGCCACCCATTCATGTATAAAATTTAAAAGTTGATCTCTCATTAAATACTAGATTTCCCTAAAACTTAATAACTCTGATTTCAGCCAAATCTAGACTAGGTTAGGAATTCCAAGTTACTACCAAAAAGTTTTCTGGACCCAATTCTTTCTTCATTGACTTTTCCATAATGAAAAAACCAGGTCATTACAGAAAGATCATTGAAGATCAATTTTGCTATTCTTCAACTTATTTTATACTTGAATGGTTCTCTCTCTTTCAACTTCTTAAATTATATTGTCTATCTTATTTATTTTTATAAGAATATGAGCTATTTCAATAAGTTAATTTTTTTAAAGAAAAAATGGAAATGTGTCATGGCATCCCAATAAGAGAGAAAATATTTTTTGTGTGTGTCAAGTACATTTTTAGGAAAATATGTATAGTTGAGTTATATTGTAGTCCTAAAACAAACTTATATTACTAGGTAAACATGGATGATTATCTAGGGAAATTACTCTATTAGAAATGGATCAAATATATCCTCTATTTGATTTTAAAGTCAAAAATATCTTTATCCTTAATGTATTTACTCACTTTTATCCCTCAAAACTAACATATGTCATATTACCTTAAAACTGACTTCAAATAAACTTATTTACTTTCAAAGGACACCATCAACACTAGCGGCGGTACCAATTTAAGGTTGTCTCTCTTGGGATATATTATTACCAAATATTTGAATATAATATTTATATATGATAGTTATATATTCAGTTTTGATAAAATTTCTAATAATCATACATTCTTCATGATTGTAGCGTCTTCTATGTTTCAGAACATTTTCTATGAGAACTCATTTTCGTGCCAGTTTCACTCAATTAAGGATGTAAGGCCTTCTATAGACTAATGTTCTCTAGTCCACCATGACTTAAATGGTGTCGTAATGAAGAATAAGGCAGTGAAGTAAAGTTTAAGAGGCAGAGACCGTTCATATTTTCCTCAAAATGAAGAATTTAAAATTTTTACTAGTACTCTATATGTTATAATATATATAACACTTTTTAAATTTTGAGATTCAATCAAGTTTAATTTTTATCGTAAGCTTTTTAATATCTTTTAATTCTTTTAAATTATTAATTATTGTCATTTATAGTATTTTTTTTCATAGTTCACAAATTATAAATTTTAAAAATTAAAAATTTCCAATCTATTATAAACTGTATCTCTCACAAAATGAAAAATATCTAATTAATGAATAAAAACATGACATTGTGTGCAATACCAAAAACAGAGTAGTTGTCCTTGAATGTGGCACCATTCTGACATATGTGGCAGGTGACTCAAAACGTAAAAAATGTTATGTTTAGGACTTCTTTTATTTGGAATCTCTAAGTTTGTAAAGTAAATATACCCTCCATTACAAAAATAATGACCTAATTTAATTTTGAACGGAGCTTATGAAAATAAAGAAGACTTTTTAATCTTGTGGTTCTATATTAATGTTATGTCAAATGTTGGACAAGCCCTTTAATGTTATGGTCTTAAACATGTCAAGTGGAAAGTTAAAGTTAAATTTAAAGTCTTGCTAAAAAGGGAAATTGATCATTCTTTTTAAAACAGACAAAAAGGAAATTGGGTCATTGTTTTCTAAATGGGGGAGTATATTTTATGTAATTTTTCATATGGCATCATATTTGTTAGTTTGAGTAATAAAAGTGAGTCAATACATTTGTATACATTGGAATTTTATTGATAAGTCAATATTAGTTTTTGGATTATTCCATAAATTCATGATATGTTGAACATGTCAAACTATTGATCAATGATTAATATTTAAGTAAAACATATGACTTAAATAAAGTTTAAATAACATTTGTTTTAGGTCATTAAGTTTACAAGACGAGCCCAACTCATGCTCTTCAAGTCCATGGACCAAAATTACTTCGACGGCAATACCCCTAAAACCCTAGCTCAAGCTTATATAAAGAGGCATTCATAAGACAAAAAAGAGGATAAAAAAGAAGGATACACACTGAAATACATAGAGTATATTTTCTCTGCAGCGGTGATCTGCAAGTTTTCCGCGTACAAAAATTATTCGCTCCAAATGTAGAGCCACAAGTATTCCATCAAATCAAGAGCAATCTTCCGCATAAAAAAAGTCTTCGCTCCAAATGATGAGCCATAAGTATTCCATCAAATCAAGACAGTGCTCCGCATACAAAAAAGTTTTCGCTCCAAATGTTGAGCAACAATTATTCCATCAAATCAAGAATATTTGTTACGATAAGAATCAAGGGATTACATATCTTTTTGTATATATTTTATAAAGATTGTAACCTTCACATAAATTCAAATACAAATGTGTTGTTTACTTACTATTTTGCTTTTTTGTTTGTTGTATTTCAGGGTTGAAACTTTATATACATAAAATATGAATAATAAGAATACTTTTGTAACAACTGTTCTCATCATTATAGAAAATCCAAGTCCAAAAATTTTGGGCCAAAAAACTTTTTCGTATTTACTTGGAATTTCCCAACCTAGACCAGTTCAAGACGAAATTGGAGTCAGTAAAGTCAAGAGAATTCTATTAACAATTAGGTAATCAAATTATGATTTTGATAACATAAGTAGAAAGATAATACATTAAGGAACCCGTATGACTTTAAGAAAATTAATTCGGGTGAGTTGAACTCCCGAAACTAATATTTGCGTGAACGGGTAGTTTTTGATTGTCATGGGTTGAACGTGTGTTGTGAAATGGGCATTTGGAAATCTTAATTCGACTCATTAGTTCTGTTCAAGCCGCTGTGTAAAAATTATTCCCGCCAGGGCGAGGCCGTTGTAGCAGGATTAGGCCCTCCATGGTGGGACAGTCGCGAATTAAGTCGGAAATAAGCCCCTAAAATGTCTTATTCTGCACTTTTTAACATTGGGTGCTAAATCACGACCCCATGTGTTTTCTTGACAGTTTTCCACCATTCTTGAGGCTAAAGATAAGGTTTTCACTCTCCAAATATGTTTATCGATCTATAGAACTTAGTTTCGTGGTAATTATTGTTGGGGAATGGTTTTGGAACTGTTTGGATGGTGTAAAAAGCCGTAATTTGGATATTGGGATCATAGGTTTGATCTAGGGTTGATAGAGTTGTTGGTAATTTGGGTAATTAGATATTGTTTATTGATTCCTGTGCTATATTAATTATTTGTAAACCAAAACAAGCGGAACAAATTCGAGAAGGGACGAATCAAGTTTCTTAGTGATTCAAGCTTGTTTACAGGTAGGTGATGGTTGTAATTTCATGTTGTGTGATATATGTTTGTTCTTCCTTCAATATAATACATGTATGTATGTGAATGTTGCATCATTGATCACACTAATCGTAAATGAGGATAGACAAATAATTGAATGACATGAATCATGACTTGATGGTATGATTATTATAATATAATTGTGATTGTGATTGTGTCTTATTGAATTGATCTGGTGTTGTGTTATGATATAATAACTAGGATTAGTTGTCACATACAAGCATAAACACTGGAATAGGTGTCATGATCTGAAACGCTAACTTGGAACAGATACCATGTACTGATACACTAAAAATTTGGGTGTGGTTCAATGAGTGCACAATTTACTTGACATAAATGTTTATTTTGAAAATAGTGAAATTGATCGTTATTCGTAAATGATATTGATATTGTATATGTTTGGTGTATGCATGTTATTATTTTGTTGTAATGACTTATGTGTGTTGCACTTAGTGGGATAGTAGTGTGATCCTACCGGTACAATGTGGTTGAGTACCGCCACTCCAGGGTCTAGAATTGTGAAGAGGTTTGCAGATAACTCTAGAACCTTCTAGATTTCTTGAGAAGAGTAGAGAATTCTAAGGAATTCTCTAGAATACTTTAGATATTTTTGGAAGAGTTTAGCATATTCTAGAAAGTGTAGAATTCTCTAGAATATGGACCAATGTGTAAATAATGTAAGGACTTGTAGAGTTATTTTTATTTACACTGAGGCCCTTAGGATGTAGTATAAATAGAAGGGCCTCTCATTTGTAAATCATCCATCCAACAACCAATCAAAGAAGTAATAGAGTCTTCTTCCAAAATCTCTCTCTCTCTAAGTCTTCCTTTGCATTTCTCTTAGCTATCTTAGTGTGAAAGGCTTACTTGAGCTTACAAGATCGTGAAAGATTCGTGAGTAAGTTGTCAAGTGCCGCACGGAGTCTTAGCAAATACTCTAGGTCCGTGACATTACTATATGGATGACTGGTCATCCCTATCTTTACTTGATGAATATGATCTTAAGTCTTTACTTTAGCATCATGGTGCGAGTGAGACTGGTCTCACGGACTCTAGCACCCTCTTATGTGAGTATTCTTGACATAACGATTAAGTATTCTTGAGACTCGTCTCACTTCTTTCTAACACTCTATATTAGGTCAATCTCATAACTTAACTCTTCATTATTTGTTTACTCACCTTAACTTGTTCACGTCACTTACTAACTTTATATCATTCTTTGTGATGGTTATTGATTCTTTGGAAGATATTATGGCGTTCACAGGTTGTGTGGATAAGGTATGTTGGGACTTGTCCCATTGATTGGCATACCCTATGTTATGAGTTTATTGAATTGAGATTAGTATCACTTTGCATCTTTTGGATTTATTAGTATTAGCCAATTTGTTGGCATAAATCAAACTATGCTATTATCACTAGCCATGCCAATTTCATGAAAACATTATAGTAATATAACATGTCAAGCAAGTCAACTTTTAAACTTTGATGAACACATAAAGTAATTCAATAAACAATTCATATCAATATCTTATTCTCGAAAAACAAGTAGGCATTAAAACATTCAACGTTCATGTAAATAACACCCTAAGTATGCGGATCTAACATGTATATTTCACTTGACACATAAATCACTCAAACATACACATAATTATCAGTTAATACAACATACAATCAACCATACATCGAGAATTATACGACTAATACTACAAGAATAGGAAATCGGGAGAACTAGGGAGATGAACATGCGATTCGTTGGGAACAACCCTATTTTCGATGATCTTGAAGTAAAAACGTTCAAACATCCTCTTGGAGAAAGAATTCCATGAGAGAAAACACATACCTTACTGTAAAATTAAATCTACAAAGATCACCTTGCACTTTGCACGAAAATCATGAAGAATGCTTGTTATCGTCTAGGGTTGTCTTACGTTCTTCACTTGTTTTTAGTTGTAGGGTTTTTTATGATGAATAATGTGGAACTAACTCTTTAAGAATTTAATGTTAACTAATTCTACTTGGATTTTATAAACTAATTAATTTAGACCAATTAGCTAATTACAAAAACACCTCACCTAGATTGACTGGGATTAGAAGAATCTTGTCTTAACCAAAATCTGGAATTTCCTTAGTAGTTTCGGTTTTAGCCTTTTTAATTAATAAACTAAGTTGCTAAATTAATTAATTAGGTAACATATGGTAATTAATAAAGTACCCCTAAGTTGTTAGGACCATAACCAGCTCTTTGGACCATCCTAGGTTAGGTACTAGGTTGTGTCTTTCTTGTCTTATCGAAATCTGGAAATTGCCATTTTAATTTCGATTTTAGCCTTTTAAATTAATTAATTAACTTTCTAAATTAACTAACTAGGTAACCTAAGGTAATTACTAAAGTTCCCCTAAGTTTGTAGGACCATAACCAACCCTTTGAACAATCCTAGGTTAGGTAATAGGTTGTCTCTTACTTTACTTAACCGAAATCTGGATATTGCTTAGTGATTTCGGTTTTTACTATTTAAATTAATTAATTAAGTTGATAAATTAATTAATTAAATAAGCTAGGGTAATTACTAAAGTACCCCTAGGTTGTTAGGACCTTAACCAACCCCTTGGACCATCCTAGGTTAGGTACTAGGTTGTCCCTAAGTTAGTTAGGTTAGTTAGGTGTCACCCGACAAGGTCCTAGGTTGTCGGGTCCCTTGGATGGTCATTATTGGTTGGTCCTAGGTTACTTAGTTAGTTAGGTTACTTATTTAGGGTCTAGGACAGGTTAGGGGGCCTGGTCCCATGTGGTTGGACCCGCTTGTGCGTCTGTCCCCCAACCTCCCTAAATGATTCGGTTAGGACGGTCCCCCTCGGCCGGTTTGCACATGTGCTTGCACATGTGTTGTGTGTACTTTCCCAACTAACTATTTGGAAGGTTCATTTGGAATATTTACTTATTGTACCAAGGATCCTCACTATGTCCTTGGGCACTCCTTACTCTACATGATCATTTTAAATGGTTATGTGCTATAGTACTAGGCTTGACACTTGGATGCCTAATATCTAATGTATTGTTATATATGGTGATTGAATTTTAGCTTAGGGTCTTATTTGTATGTAAAATTTCTAAACAAGCTTGGAATATATTTGTTTATTTGGGTATTATATAAAAATTGGCTAACACCCCTTAGCCAATTTTCTATACTATGCCGATATTTCTCTATATTGGCATTGGAATGCCTATATACCCCTAATACGCATACTTAAAGACCTATTGGGATCTTCACTAGACATGTAATTTTACTAAATGTTACATTATCCCCTCCTTAGGAACATTCGTCCCCGAATGACACTACTTATCGTTTTAAACCAAAGAGGGTATTTTTACGGAAATCACATTAGCATACTAGATATTTACCTTCGTGAATGTCTGATTCACAACTTACTCTGAATGATGCACATTCTTTAAGCTTATATGAAGCTTCTTATTTAAGATCGAGGAACTTCCTTCTCAATTCTACTTTAACTTAATGCACATCACACTCACGCAACACAACATCACGTAAAAGCTATACAAAAACAGCAACATGAAAGCGAGCATGAACCCATATTAACTCATATAGTGCAAGTATAAAACACACAGTTATGGACTTGGAAAACCAAAAACCACCTAATGCACTAATATTAAGAGTTTCGTTAACGGAATAGGACTTAGAAAGAGTATATCTAACTTTAAGAACTGAATAAGTGAGGGTAACGGAATCTCCAATTGGCCTCTGCCTCCCATGTTGCCCCCTCAACAAGGTGGTTCTTCCTTAACACCTTTACGGTGGCAACCCCCTTGTTCCTCAACTGTTTCACTTGGCGATCTAAAATTGCAACGGGAACCTCTCATAAGAAAGGTTCTCATCAACTCCTAGCCCCTTAGATAACATCTTATTGGCTTTACGATTGGAAACTATTTGGCCTGTTGGATTTGAACCACACCCTTCCCATTTTAACTCTAACTCATTTGGAACTGAAACTTTACTACCGTGTTTCGACAGTCTATGGTAGCATAACATTTATGAAGAAAATCCATACCTGAGCCACATCCTTGAACTGGCATACAGCTAACTCAGCCTTCTCCTCTTCATTAACACCCCTAGCAGGCATTAGAACCTATCATGCACTCACCTCCATGTGAACAACCACACTTACCACACGTCTTCCGTTCATGCTAGGCATTTCAATCATTGCCCTTCATGGGAAGGCCAGATCTTAAGTCTAGCGCCTTAGACCATGTGGCCATCCTAATTCTTATGCGTATTCTTCTACGCGCACACACAAGAAGGAAGTTAGATCCTAGAATGACACAAAATGTCAAAGCTCTAGACAGCACGATAAAGAGTAGAAGAAAGGAAGATTCCTCACATCACAAAGTCTCTAAATCATGATTGTGGTGCACTTCACAACCATAAGTTAGAATCTACACAACGTGGTTGTGTTGAGCCTTAGTTCCTAGAAAATTTAACCTCATGCTCTGATACCAAGTTTGTCACAACCCGGATTCTAGAATTTGAACCGCGACCGGCGTCGTTAACCTCTCAGAGGTCGCAGAAAAGCCTCTTCTTAGCTTCCATCACAATCATACAGTTAAATTGAAAATTTAAAACTTTTTAATTACTTATCGAAGTATACATAGACTTTATATAGTACTGCATAAGAGTGATATTCTAATAGCTTAAACTAAACAACCATCTATTAAGGATTAAACAAATGAAACGATGAATCATAATAGTAATAATAGTTTTCAAATTGACCTTATTACAACGTTTGAACAAATGGTTGAAGTCAAACTCTAGGGACAGTAGTAGTCACTAGTTATATCTAATGTACTAAGCTAGAATAATAAAGTATAGCATGCTCGAACTCAAGGAGACCTACCAAAGTCTGGATATCGCTAATCTAAACTGCTTCGTCAAATCTTCAATCTTCTTTCGAACCTGCGCCTATAAAAGTAGTAGTAATATATATGGGGTTAGTACACACTTGTACGAAGTATGGGTGTATGCACATAACACATAAGGGACTATGCATGAACAAGAAAAGCTCTTCCTAATCAACATGTCAATCACGGTCATAAAGTCACTTCTCACTTAAATTGTTAATCTTGATTTATGATATGTATATGACATGTTCTCATGCAATTAAGGTACACAACTCGTTTTCTATATGAACACAAGGCCATGGAATCGTGAACATAATTTTAGAACAACTTAAACACACGTTTATCATTTTACTTCTAAGGCCGAGAGTTGCCTTCTCATACTTAGATTATTTTTCTGTCTTTTTCTTCTTTCTATTGTGTAGTTAATGATCTCCTTTGATCTTATGTTTTACTTACAAGTACAATGATTCATTGTAGTCCCATGAATCGAGTAAGCAATTCACTAGACTAAGGAAACAATTTTGCTACCCTACTTATGAGTTCGATTTCTCATTCTTCTTTTTGTTGGTTGTGATTATTTTAATAAGCCAATCTTTATTGGCTATGCCCCTTATTTGATTATTTACATAATATATAGTTCTTGGGACATAATACACGCTGCATTATTGGCTACCCCCAACTTGTTATGTCTTTCAAACACTAGTGATTATTGTTCATTACGCTTTTACTTTACTTAGTTCACTATGAACTTATGATTCTACTTCTTTGCTTGATTGCTCACTTTGAACATGCAACTTTATTCTTTCTTACACTCTTAGCATTAATGGATGTAGATCATGCGAGCTACATGAAATCCAGTGTCTCCCCCAAACCGAAAAGGGGTGATTCACCGATTAAAGTGAACCAAGTTCTGTGTCTTCCCCACACTGAAAAGAGGGGTTCACCGTCTAAGGTGAACCATGTCGATGTATTCCCCACATCGTAAGGGGGGTTCACGGCTATAGTGAACCGGATGCTTTTCCTAAGCTTTAACCGACATAGATCATGTAAGATAAATGATGTACCGTGGTTTCACGGTATTTCTAATGCTTTTTCCTTAAGTTTAGTGTGTGTCGAAAGCCTTTTTGTGTTGATTTTTATGTAAGTTTATCTTTGTTTGCAGAAAATCTGTCCAAGGATGAAAGCGGAAGTTTTTGAGAAAGAAATGCAGAAGAGACCACCTACGGAACTTATGACGGTCCGTCGAGGCTGTGACGGTCCGTAGGTGGCTTCGTAGTAAGGAGAGAAGCTGCTGAAGAAAGATGGGGAAGTCTGACCAAATGTGGGGTTACGGAAGTCCGTGACGGACCGTTATAGCCACGACGGTCCATCCTACTTGTTCGTCCTGATGATCAGAGAAGTAGTCCCAGTACCCAAATTCCAAGAAGTTCAAGTATTTGGAATGGAGACCCTCGATGGACCGTCGTGCTTGAAACAGTCCGTCATACCTGTCCGTCAAGGGGAATGAAGAAAGCAGCAGAAGAATGTGTGAATTATGGGACGACGGAGGCCATGACGGTTCGTCGTGTCCATGACTGTCCGTCACGTGGTCCGTCGACCCAGACGCGTTTGGACAAAATTTTAGTAAATAGAATCCTTCTTGGATTAGGTTTTGTTTTTATTATAAATAGTTTGAAAAACCTCGTTTTTGGGGTTAGACTTTTTGATAATTTTTAGTTCTCTTGTTATAGTATTGAACTCTCAATTTTGGTAATTAAGATACTTTTTTCGGAATTGATTGTTGGTGATTTTTTTGATTAATCAAGATAGATTCTGGAATTTATTCGTTCTCATAAAAGTAAGTGCATGAATTCTTCCATTAACAATATGAATTGTGTAATTATGAACATGGGTAACTAAACTCCATAGCTAGGGTTGTGGGAACCATGGGTGAATAACAAGGTAAACTCTAACTAAAATAACAATTCTAGAATGGTGTCTTGCATGTATTGATAATTCTTTCGTGTAGAAGTCTTTTTAACGGATGGCCAACATTAGAACTCGCCTTAATGCTACTTGCCGGACCAAGGAGGTAGATAATAGGAAAAGAATTATCATTATAGATTTAGTGTAGACTATCTAATAGGCTAGTATTGGTTGGTACGAGTTAATAACTTAGTCAAATACCGAATACAATGTTTAATATGAGGTAAACATAAGGGTTAGTATAGAAACACACGTAGCCGGACAAAGGTGAGGAGTGAAATTCTCTGGATGCCAGACCAAGGATTTAGAGATACATAACTTATCACTTTACATGCAAGATATTAGGATAGAATTGTTATAGTTAGATTTACCAAGTTAGGAACCTGTGGGGAACACTAAAGCCCTAGTTACTTTTATAATTTGATTAAACTCCGAAAGTTGAATCTGTTACTTGTTCATTTTTATTTAGTTAATCATTTTCATTAATTTAGAAATAAACCCCCCCCTTTTTGTCGATTGTTTTCTCGGAAGATAGTTGGCTAAATAATAGTAATAATAGAATATAGTTAAGTCTGAACAATTTTCCTTGTGGGATCGATCCCAACCTCATCAGTTGGGTTCATTACTTGATACGACCGCTTTACTTCTTATTTGAGAAGTAAGTTTGAGCGTATCACTAAACATGAAATCCGATGTCTCCCCCACACCGAAAAGAGGTGGAATCACCAGCCAAAGTGAAACCAAAACTGCCTAGCATTCTTAGGTGGAGGCATCCATTAGCTAGTACCTATGCTGGAGAAACATAGTTTGAAGACTAGGAGACGTACTGATACCCTGGTCCACCGGGGTGGTGATCTCGTCTCATGAGACTTACATATGGTGGCACAAGCTCATTACTAGTCTAACGTTGCTAAGCTCAGATTTTTATCGTATTATCTTTCAGAATTTACTCATACATTATAGAAGCTTGCTTCTAGTTATGAGGTTTACTTACTCTATGGATGACTGGTCATCCCTTTCTTTACTACATGAATATGATCTTAACTCTTTACTTTATCATCATGGTGCGAGTGACACTGGTCTCACGGACTCTAGCACCCTCTTACGTGAGTATTCTTGACATAAAGATTAAGAGTTCTTGAGACTCGTCTCACTTCTTTCTAACACTCTATATTAGGTCAATCTCATAACTCAACTCTTAATTATTTCTTTACTCACCTTAACTTGTTCACGTCACTTACTAACCTTAATTCATTCATTATGATGGTTATTGATTCTTTGTAAGATATTATGGCGTTCACAAGTTGTGTGGATAGGGTATGTTGGGACTTGTCCCATTGATTGGCATACCCTATGTTATGAGTTTATTAGATTGAGATTAGTATCACTTTGCATCTTTTGGATTTATTAGTACTAGAGAATTTGTTGGCATAGGTCAAACTATGCTATTATCACTAGCCATGCCAATTTCATGAAAACATTATAGTAATCTAACATGTCAAACAAGTCAACTTTTAACCTTTGATTAACACATAAAGTGATTCAATGAACAATTCATATCAATCTCTTATTCTCGAAACACAAGTAGGCATTACAAAATTCAACGTTCATGTAAATAACACCCTAAGTATGCGGATCTAACATGTATATTTCGCTTGACATATAAATCAGTCAAACATACACATAATGATAAGTTAAAACTACATACAATCAACCATACATCGAGAATTATACGACTAATACTACAAGAATCAGAAATCGGGAGAACTAGGGAGATGAACATTCGATTCGTTGGGAACAACCCTAGTTTCGATATTCTTGAAGTAAAAACATTTGAAAAGCCTCTTGGAGAAATAATTCCATGAGATAAAACCCATACCTTACTGTAGAAATAAATCTACGAAGATCACATTGCACTTTGCACGAAAACCTTGAAGAATGCTTGCTATCGTCTAGGGTTCTCTTACGTTCTTCACTTGTTTTTAGTTGTAGCATTTTTTATGATGAATAGCTTGGAACTAAATCTTTAAGAAATGAATGTTAACTAATTCTACTTGGACTATATAACATAATTAAGTTATACCAATTAGCTAATTATAAAAAGGTCTCTCCTAAATTGACTAGGATTAGAAGAATTTTGTCTTAACCGAAATCTGGAATTTCCTTAGTAGTTTAGGTTTTAGCCTTTTAACTTAATTAATTAAGTTTCTAAATTAACTAATTAGGTAACCTATGGCAATAAATAAAGCACCCCTAAGTTGTTAGGACCATAACCAACCCTTTGGACCATCCTAGGTTAGGTACTAGGTTGTCCCTAAGTTAGTTAGGTTAGTTAGGTGTCACCCGACAAGGTCCTAGGTTGTCGGGTCCCTTGGATGGTCATTATTGGTTGGTCCTAGGTTAGTTAGTTATTTAGGTTAATTATTTAGGGTCTAGGACAGGATAGGGGGCCTGGTCCCACGTGGTTGGACCCGCTTGTGCGTCTATCCCCCAACCGCCCTAACGGATTCAGTTAGGGTGGTCCCCCTCGGCCGGTTTGCACATGTGCTTGCACATGTGTTGTGTGCACTTTCCGAACTAGCTATTTGGAAGGTTAATTTGGAATATTTACTAATTGTCCCAAGGATCCTCACTATGTCCTTGGGCACTCCTTACTCTACATGATTATTTTAAATGGTTATGTGCTATGGTACTAGGCTTGACACTTGGATGTCTAGTATCTAATGTATTGCTATATATGGTGATTGAATTTTAGCTTAGGGTATTATTTGCAGGTACAATTTCTAAACAAGCTTGGAATATATTTTGCTTATTTGGGTATTATATAAAAATTGGCTTACACCCCTTAGCAAATTTTCTATACTATGCCCAATATTTCTCAATATTGGGCATTGGAATGCCTATGTACCCCCAATACGCATTCTTAAAGACGTATTGGGCTCTTTGCTAGACATGTAATTTTCCGGAATGTTACAATACGAGACCCCGACCAATGGTCCGTAGGTTAGTCGATGACCCTTTGCACCCACCATCCTATAGATCCGTCGATTGTGCCAAAAACATGATATTTGGCCATTTTTAGAAAATGTCTAAGTGTGGGAAGATGGAGCCATCGATGCCCCATCATCTAGATGACGGCTCGTTGTTTGGAAACCATAGATGGCTACTGTCTTTTGACAACTTTTTGCCATTTTGGAAGGGTCCTCCTCAAGGAACGTTAGGGTGGTCCTTGGAGAGTCGTACCCGGAAATTTCGACCCTAAACATATTCTATTACATGATTAACACCTCTATACCAAATTTTGTTAAATTCCAACTCCTAAAACCCCATGAAATATGTCAAGGCACACTAACTTCTATTTTACAATTCAGCGGATGTCATGGACGTTCCTTGACGTTTTGACTCAAAAACTTCCTAAATGAATTATATTCATTATTTTAGGTCTTAAAACAATGTTCTAAGTCTTTGTTCAATATTTCAGGCTCAAGATTAGATCTTAGACTTCCAAAGTGTTACAACCTAAATAAAGTTTAAATTATATTTGTGTTAGTCCATTAAGTTTACAGGACGAGCCCAACTCATGTTATTCAAGTCTAGGAACAAATATTACTTGGAAGGAAATAACCCAAAAACCCTAGATCAAGCTTATATGAAGAGTCCTTCATAAGACCAAAAAGAGGAGAAAAAAAATAAGGATACACACTAAAATACATAGAGAATATTTTCTCTTCATTGGCTATCTGCAGGTTTTCCGCGTACAAAAAATATTCAATACAAATGTAGATTCGCAAGTATTCCATAAAATTTAGAGCAATCTTCCGCATAAAAAAGTTCTTGCCTCCAAATGTTGAGCCGTAAGTTTTCCATAAAATCAAGACAGTCTACCGCATACAAAAAGGTGTTCGCTCCAAATATTGAGCCGCAAGTATTCCATCAAATAAAGAACATCCGTTAGGAGAAGAATCAAGGGATTACATATCTTTTCATAAATATTTAATAAATATTGTAACCTTTCCATAAATTAAAATATAATTACGTTGTTTACTTGCTATTTTCCTTTTTTTGTTTACTGTATTTCAGGATTGAAACATTAGACGCATACAACATTAATAATAAGAATACTTTTGTAATAACCTATTCCCATCGTTATAGAAAATCCAAGGGTAAAAATTTTGGGGCGAAAAACTTTTTCATAGTAACTTAAAATTTCTCAACTTAGTCCAGATTTGAATGAAATCAGTCTTAGTAAAGTGTAAAGAGTTTTGTTATAAATTGGGTGATCTAATTATGATTATGATAACATGAGTAGAAAGATAATATGTTAAGGAACCCATACGATTTTACAAAATTTTATTCGGGTGAGTTGAACTCTCGAAACTATTCTTTGCGTGAACGTGTAGTTTCCCAGTATCATGCGGTTAAGGTGTGTTGTGAAATGGGGGTTTGGAAATCTTAATTCGACTCACTAGTTGCGTTCAAGACGTTGTGGAAAAATTATTCCCGCCAGGGCGAGGCAACTGTAGCGGGATTAGGACTGCCATGACGAGACAGTCACGAATAAAGTCATAAATAAACCCCAAAAATGTTTTATTTTGCACTTTTCAACATTGAGTGCTAACGAACAACGCCAGGTATTTTCTTGGCAGTTTGCCACCTTTCTTAAGTCTAAAGATAAGGTTTTCACTCTTTAAATCAGTTTATCGATCCATAAAACTTAGTTTTGTGGTAATTATTATTGGGGAAGGGTTTTGGAATTGTTTGAATGGTGTATAAAGCTCGAATTGGGATATTGGGATCATAGGTTTGATCTAGTGTTGTTAGAGTTATTGCTAATTTGAAATATTTGATATTTTTTATTAATTCCTATGTTATATTAATTGTTTGTAGACCAAGAACAAGCAGAATAAATCCGAGAAGGGAAAAATCAAGTTTCTTAGGGATTCAAGCTTGTTTAGAGGTAAGTTATGGTTGTAATTTTATGTTGTATGATACATGTTTGTTCTTCCTTCATTATAATACATGTATGTATGTGAATACTTCATTATTGTTCACACTAATGGTAAATGACGATAGACGAATATTGAATGTCATGAATCATGACTTGATTATATGATTGTGATAATATATATGTGATTTTTATTATTGCTTATTGAATTGATTGGGTGTTGCGTTCTGACACACTAACTACGATTGATTGCCACATACCAGCATAAACACTGGAATAGGTTTCACGATCCGAAACTCTAACTTAGAACGGATACTATATACTAATACACTAACATTTTGTGTGTGGGTTCCAAGAGAGGATAATTGACTTGACATAAATATTTATTGTCACAATTGTGAAATTGATCATTATTCGTAAATGATATTGATATTGTATATGCTTAGTGTATGCATGTTATTATTATGTTGCAATGATATATGTATGTTGCACTTAGTGGGATAGTAGTGTGATCATACAAATACAATGTGGTTATGTACTGATACTACACTTGCTCTTTCTTCATTGAGTACATGGCAGCTTCAGACGGCTATTGACATACCTTATTTGGAATATCAATTATCGTCATCAAATTCAAGGGTTAGCCAGTACTTCCTGGCTGCCATGAGTTGTCTTTTCATTTATGTCCTTGTTTCAGACTTAGATAGTAGGCAGTTCTTCCTAGCTGCCATGAGTTCTCTTTTCATTTATGTCCCCATTTTAGACTTAGACTAATACATTAGGATAATCTTATGTTTAAATTAGGTCGTACCCATTTTCTTAAACTTATTGACCTTTAGATTGTTTGGTACATTGACGCTTAGGTATTATTCTGTCTTTATTTTTATTATATTTTCGTTAGAGTTTATGGTAACTCTCTATTTCTTTTTCTTAGCTTTTAAACCTGCTTCCGTAATATTAAAAGACTTAGTATTGATTTAGTTGTGTAGTTCTTGGTTAGCTAATTTGTATTAATGGCTCTCTCACCAGAGGGTTAGTGTGGGTGCCAATAATGATGGTCTTGGTTATGAAAAAGTTTTTATCAGAGCCTTGGCTCACTGATCTCGATGTACCAAAAATAGTATAGTAGAGTCTTGCGGAATTATAGAGAGACATGTGTACTTTTCTTAGAGATGCTATAGGACTTCAAAAAATCCCTATGTTTTCTTTTGTCTCCTTTCGTTCTATCACTTGATTCAAATTAGTATTTGACAATTTTAATTAGTATATAACCTCCTTCACTATTTTGTCCACATATGGTTAACACACGGTTCAACTACGTTAGGACCGCAGCTCCCGTTGATGCTCCAACTTAGGAATTTGCAGCGACATGTCACGGTCGAGGCAGGGGTGGGGGAAGATTTAGGGGTAGAGGCTGAGAAAGAGTGACACTTACTACGGATGGACCACCAGTCCAAAATTCTTTCAGCAATGAGGTTCCTACTACGCATCATGAAGAGGTACAAGAGAAAATAGAGTTTGAGAATGAGGAGAATGTTGGACAAGAGGAAGAGGTGCATGCTGAGACTAGAGGTGTTCCTCACTTAAATCAGTGTTAGCTCAACAAATTATGTCATTTTTGAAAGTATTTGTTGGTCTTGGAGAGTTTCCTATGTTCAAGAAACTCAAGCTCTCGCTAATCCCCCTACATTATCACTATCCCCAAAGTGGGTGGAAATCAATGTGATTATGCTTTCTTATGTCCTTTGTTGTTTCATGTGATGAGTGGTAATGAGCATGAGATGTTGACTAAGTTATTTAAATTGAGACCGCCTGTGTTCCATGGTTCTTAGAGTGAGCAAGCCTATGAGTTCATCCTAGACTTTTACGGGAGGCTTCATAAGTTGGGAAATATCCATCACCATGGAGTGGAGTTTGTGACTTTTTTGCTTCTAGGTGAGGCTAAGCAGTTGTAGAGAGCATATGTAAAATGTAAATATTCAGTTTTACCCCCACTCACTTTGACCTAGTTTCATGCTTTATTTTGGGACAAGTATGTGCCTCGGAATTTGAGAGATCGTATGAAGAATGAGTTATTGATTTGGACCAAGGTTGTATGTTTGTGGCTTCTTATGAGGACAACTTTCATGCACTGTCTAGATATGCTACACAATTGGTAACTATCGAGGAGTAGAGGATATGTCTATTTGTTAAGGGTCTAATTATGAGTTGTAGGTATTGTCTATACATATGACCTCTGCATGAAAAAGCTTCAATGAGGTAACATATTTTTTGAAGAAAGTGAAGGGGGTGAGGCGACACAGTTTGTCTATGTCATTGGCTTAGAAAGCAAAAACAATCATGTACCTTTGAGGGATCTTACTCAAGAGGTTCGGAGAGGCCAATACTTTAAGCCGGCCAATTCAGTTTGCTATGCCCACTTCTATTGGTAATTACTCTGGCACTCCACCTTAGAATTTGATTTAGGATAGCCAGGGAGTCGCACCTTCGACGACAAGTAAGTCATCTTTTGAGAGCATTTATTATAATTGTGCATAATCTGGGCATATGAGGAGATATTTTCCTTACCCACATATGATGAATTATGTGCAACAGCATACTAAAGCAGTTGTACCCATGGGAAATAATAACAATGGTCGAGGGTGTCAACAAGGTGGGAGAGAAGGAAGTTGGTGAGGACCTAAAGGTAGGGTAAATTGTAATGCATGTAGAGGTATGGTGCATCCAGGTAGGGAAGTCGCCCGTCTCGATTACAGGGCTTACTCTTATGTATTGCCGGTCAAGGCCATGGCGGAGGTGTCTGACACAGTGATAAGATCTACTATTCTTGTCTTTGACCAAATGACTAATATGTTATTTGATCCGGGTTCTAATTTCTTTGTGTGTCCGTGTGATTTTTCTCAAAATTTTCTATGATTTGTGAGATATTTTACACCCCCTCCATGTTTCTACCCCAGTTAGTGTCTTTCATAGTCACCCATGTCTATCTTGCTTGTCATATTTTATTTATGGGTTTTCAGACTTTGGCTTATTTTGTAATTTAGGATACGAGTGACTTTAATATAATCTTAAGCATGACTTGTTGTCCACCTATTATGTTGTGCTTAATCTAATACTAAGTCTGTGACTATAGAAATTCAAGGATGGGCAGAGTTAGAGTGGGATAGGTTGTACAAGCCTAAGCAAGCTAAGATCATATCCTCCATTTGATCTAGGAAACTAGTAGGGCAAGGTTGTTTGTCTTACTTGGCTCATATTCGGGATGTTTAGGTCAAATCTCTTTCTATTGAATCTATTCATGTGGTGTTAGAATTTAGAGTAGTGTTTCGTACTTATTTCCCTTGAATGCCTCTGGATGGAGATATAGATTTCTGCATTGATTTGTAACCTAGTACCCATCCCATTTACATCCCTCTGTATCATATGTCTCTGAAAAAATTAAGAGAGCTTAAAGCTCAAATCACACAACTTCTTGATAAGGGTTTCACCCATCCTAGTACTTGCCCGTGGGGTGCTCCAATTTTTTTAAGAAAAAAGATTGTAGTGTGGAGAAGTGTATAGTATACCGGGAATTGAATAGTGTCACCATTATAAACGAGTACCAATTGTCTTGAATATATGTTCTTTTTTACCATTTTCAAGGTGCATCAGTTCTCTCTAAGAATGATCTATGGTCTGGTTTAGTCTAGTTAGCATCAGTAAAAGATTAATCTAAAGATTCTATAACAACCCTCAAAACCAAATAGGACAAGTTAGAGACTATCATGAGTTTTATGAGTTAATAAGGTGTTAAAATTATGAATAATAACATTAGAAGTCAGTTTGATAATTTTGAAAGTCAAACGTCGAAAGACAACCAATACGTCAGAAAAATAGTCTTTGTGTGCTAATGTGGTATGTTGTCTTTGTTTTAGGTGTTTTTGGAGTCTAAAATCAGTGGTGATGACCCCCAAGGACCACCCTAGGGACCATCCTAGGGGTCCTTGAGGATGACCCAACCTTTGACTAACAAGTTTCCCAAAACAGAAAGCAAATGCACATGAATGGAACAAGTATGCATCACGGAGTAGGTTCACCAAGGGACAATGTTTTTTTCCACGTCGCGGACTCTACTGTCTCAAAACTAATTTTCAAAAATCTTGTGGGAACAGCTCCACATCGCAGACTTTCTTCTCGACGATAATTCAAAAAATAATAATTTATGTTTGACTTGTTTAAAAAGGTCCAATTAATGTTGGGGTATATTCGGTATTTTTGGGGTGTATTATAAATTGATTTTCGGTCATTATACACCCACTACCCTAATAAATAACCCCAACCCTTAAATACAATAAAAAAAAATTATAAGCTCTCCTCTCTCTCAAATATTTTCCCTCTAGTAAAACCTCCATTGATGAACTTCAAGCTCCAAAGAAGAAGGAAAAATTCTTCATGTTTTCAATCCTAATTTCGTGGGCTTTCTTCAATTAAGGTATGGTAGTTCATCTTTGACTCTTCTTTCATTCAAAAAGCCAATTCAAAGGGTTTCAAATTTCTAAATACTTCTATTTTGAATTCTAAGTATGGATTCTTGCATGAAAAGGTTTTCATGGATGAATTATGATGTTTTCGATGTTAACTGATGAATTTATGATAAAAAAATCCATGAACTCGTGATCACCCTAATTCTCTAATCTTGGCTTATGAAATGGGTTTAATGAATGTGATTGGATATTATTAGAATTATGGTTATACTATGTTGTATTATAATTATCTACGACCAATTATGCCTAATTATGATATATTGTTGGAGAATTAAGTACGGATGATCAAGGCTTGGATGAAGGGTAAGTTTACCTAAATTGTTCTAGTCTTCTTGAAATGATCTTGAGTGGTATGGTCCACTTATGGTGGTCGTGTTTACTTGATGTATATGAATATATATGTGAATTTCAATTGTGTCCTTGAAGTCATTGGTTGTGAAGTAAAGTGATGTTATGATGTATATGCATGAGATGTGTTATGAAGTTGGGATTGTGTGTCTTGAATTTACTATGTCTAAATGAAGTACAATGTGAATTAAAGTATGCTTATGTGTGAATTATGATGAGTGTACGGTGATCATGATTCGAATGTCAAGGTTATGAATGACGAAAGTTATGTGAAAGGTGTTCTCACATATACTAACACACACAAAGAATGAATCAATGAAGTTAAAGAATGAACAGGGGGATTTTGGGGTGGAACATATTCGTGAGTTGAGATGAAGTGTTTAGTAGCAACCTCACTATTCGTGAGAGCTTTCCAATAATTGAATGTTAAGTTGAGATGTCGAACTCAGTAGATATCTTTTAACATATAGCTAATGAATGCAATGAATATCTAAAACTCCGTGGGGAGTTATGCTTAGCACGAAGAGGATTTGAAGAAGGGTTAGATACTCTTCTTGAGTAGAGATGTTGTATCCAATGTACCTCTTGAAAAGAGTAATCTTGATGAGTTAAGATATACTACTTAGAACCAATCTCCTTATCCCTAAAATATGCAGCCGCATAGGTCTAGCTATTGGAGATCCATGTAAAGACTAAAAGAATGACCCTACCTTAGGCAAGTGGGGATCACTTATCCAGTAGGGGTTAATACCGGGATTCCATGTCAAGCTCTCATAGTCTATGTCGGTGAAAGCTAGCCCCCACAAATGAATGTAATGAACTAGGTCTTCCTAAGGGTGTACTACTTAAGGTAGGTGGTAGAATCAGACGCAATTATGCTTTCCACAAGTAGACATTTGGAGGGAGTTTTGGTGTTTCTTTATAATGTAAATGAATGAATGGGGTACTATATGATGTTAATGAAGTAATTTGACTTAATGTCTAATGTAATGAATCATGTTGATCTTATGCCTAATGTTGGTGAAGTTTATGTAATGATTGAATTTGATGTGCTTAGTCAAGGGTGATTCCAAAGAAGCACTAAGTGGAAGTAGTAGAATGGGATGCTACTTTCACATTGGACTAGTGTAACATGGGGGTTGTCTTAGACTATGTTCTTTATGTGAAATTCTTTGATGTATGTATGTTTCCTCTAGTATCTTTAGTAATGATTGTTGATTTGTTAACTGGAGATGAAGTATGTTTATCTTTGGCAGTCTTAAGGATCACATAGGTGTGTATTGAAGACGTTGTATGGGATGTCTCTTTATATTTGTCACGACCCAAAACGATCTCGTGAGTGGCACCCACCCTTATCCTACTAGGTGAGCGAACCAACAAATCTAAACTCCAATATTTACCAATAGTTCAACTGTAAATAACAAACTAATGCGGAAGACTCAAAATCTGATTTAAGGTAACTAAGTAAATAAGCTTCTAAGTTTACACTTATCATCCCCAAAATCTGGAAGTCATCACATCAAGAACATCTATCCTCAAATTACAAAGTCTAAGAATGTTTGAGAAACAAAATAAGTAAGAAAATGGTCCACGTCCGAAATTCAAAGACATCAAGACTTGAAGAAGAGAATCCAGCACGAGCTAAGAATAATAGCTCACCCCGAACTCTGATATGCTGAAGACTGGCTAGAACTGAGGGCGAGTCGAAGACGATGGCACACTTGCTGCACTCCACAAAATAACAAAGAAGAAAATACAAGTAGGGGGTCAGTACAAGGAACACGTACTGAGTAGGTATTATCGGCCAACTCAAAATAGAAAACAATATATACCGAATAATAATATACAGTCAACCACAATACTTAACAGATAGCAAGTAACAATTACATCAACCATTGGCAACAACACCATAATAAGTACACCATCAATCACAACATCAAGCACACCCTTGAGGACTCATGCCTCCACACCATACTCATTTGGGAAAATAGTTTCTTTGAATTTGAGTAAAATAATATAATTCAAGATTCTTTTCATTTAAAAATACCGTGTTGGAACGTGACACTCCGATCCAAAATACCGTGTCGGAACGTGACACTCCGATCCAAAAATACCGTGTCGGGACGTGACACTCCGATCCAAAAATACCGTGTCAGAACGTGACACTCCGATCCAAAAATACCGTGTCAGAACGTGACACTCCGATCCAAAAATACCGTGTCGGAACGTGACACTCCGATCCAAAAATACCGTGTCGGGACGTGACACTCCGATCCAAAAATACCGTGTCGGAACGTGACACTCTGATCCAAAAATACCGTGTCAGAACGTGACACTCCGATCTAAAAATACCGTATATGAATGTGACACTCCGATCCAAAAATACTGTGTCGGAACGTGACACTCCGATCCAAAAATACCGTGTCAGAACGTGACACTCCGATCCAAAAATACCGTGTCAGAACGTGACACTCCGATCCAAAAATGTATTTAATTTATTAAAACTATTTTCAAATCAATTTATTTCCATCAAGCCTTCTTTATTCAAGGCATCACTTCAAAAGAGAGTTTTCAAGAATAAAATTCAATAGTCTCAATATTTTAGGCAAAACACAAACCACACAATCATAATATACAACCACAAAATCAAGTAATAGGAGACTTTACAATATCATACAATACATATCAATCGCTATTTAGAGTTTATCTATCACATAGAAATAAACCATAACCTACCTCCACCGAAGAACCGAAATCAAGCAAGCTACCTCTCCAATGCCTTTGCCTTTCTTATTGCCTAAGAACCCTTTCAATCCGAAGTCCAAAATGCCTGTTCTCCTCTCCCTTTCACGTTTTTCTCTCCTTGCTTCCCCAGCTGATCAGTTCTTCCCACTCTCAATTCAAGACTCCCTCCTCTAATAATAATGCAAGACTATACTTATTGTAAAAGTAATCCCCCATTAGTCTAAAGTTACTTTCTTTAATACCCACTAACTCCATTATAAAAGGTAGTCCACTAAATACATAAATAATAGCCCCAAACATCCATTAAAATAATTAGTGGAAGCTGACATCGTGTGGGGTTACGTTGCATGTGACGGTCCGTCGTGTCTGTGACGGTCCGTCCTGCAGGTCCGTCACGAAGTTCAGAGAGTCAATTTCAGCATGTCAATTTTCAAGAGTTGAAGTGTTTTGGAATGAGACCTCCTCGACGGTCCGTCGTGTCTGTGACGGTCTGTCCTGCATGTCCGTCATAGAGTTCAGAGAGTCGATTTCTGCACTCAATTTTAGAATTCTAAGTGTTTTGGAACGAGACCTCCTCGACGGTCCATCGTGTCTGTGACGGTCCGTCCTGCATATCCGTCATAGAGTTCAGAGAGTCGATTTCTGCACTCAATTTCAGAATTCTAAGTGTTTTGGAATGAGACCTCCTCGACGGTCCGTCGTGTCTGTGACGGTCCGTCCTGCATGTCCGTCATAGAGTTCAGAGAGTCGATTTCTGCACTCAATTTCAGAATTCTAAGTGTTTTGGAATGAGACCTCCTCGACGGTCCGTCGTGTCTGTGACGGTCCGTCCTGCAGGTCCATCACAGAGTTCAGAGAGTCGATTTTCAGCACTCAATTTCAGAATTCTAAGACAGTTATTTCCAGAATGAACTCTACTGCTCAAAACAACTAAACAGGTCGTTACAATAGATACCAATTTACCCATCGTTCGCCCTCGAACGATCTAAAGAAGAAAAACAAGGACGAGAATGAGTACCGGAATCTGGGAACAGGTGTGGATATTTTTCTTGCATATCAGCCTCCTTCTCCCAGGTGGACTCTTCAACTGGTCGATTCTTCCATTGAACTTTGATGGATGCAATCTCCCTTGATCTCAACTTGTGAATTTCTCTATCTAGAATGGCAACAGGCTCCTCCTCATAAGACAATTTCTCATCAAGCAGAACCGAATCCCAACTTATGATGTAGTTTCCATCCCCATGGTATCTTTTCAACATAGACACATGAAATACCGGATGCACTCCTGAAAGCCCTGGAGGCAAGGCTAATTCATAAGCCACCTCTCCTACTCGCTTAAGTACTTCAAATGGTCCAATATACCTTGGGCTTAGCTTACCTCTTTTAACAAACCGCATCACCCCTTTCATGGGTGAGACCTTCAGCAAGACCTGTTCACCCTCCATGAACTCCAAGTCTCTAACCTTTCGATCTGCATATTCCTTTTGCCTACTTTGAGCCGCTAAAAGCTTTTCTTGAATAAATTTCACCTTCTCTAATGAATCCCTCAAAAGATCAGTACCCCAAGGTCTAACCTCAAATGCATCAAACCAACCAATGGGAGACCTACATCTCCTCCCATACAATGCTTCGAATGGAGCCATATCAATACTGGAGTGATAGCTATTGTTGTAGGAGAACTCTGCCAAGGGTAAGAAGTTATCCCAATGACCACCAAATTCTATCACACATGTCCGAAGCATATCTTCCAATACCTGAATCGTTCGCTCAGATTGTCCATCTGTCTGAGGGTGAAATGCAGTACTAAGATCCAACTTAGTACCTAACTCAGCATGTAATGTTCTCCAAAACTTAGAAGTAAATTGCGTACCTCTATCTGATATGATCGAAAGTGGAACCCCATGCAATCGAACAACCTCTGAGATATAGATTTTGGCTAACTTCTCTGCATTGTAGGTCACCTTGACTGGAATGAAGTGAGCAGACTTAGTCAATCTGTCCACAATTATCCAAATAGAATCAAACTTACCCAATGTTTTTGGAAGACCAACCACAAAGTCCATTGCAATTCTCTCCCACTTCCATTCAGGAATGGGCATTCTCTGAAGTGTTCCTCCAGGTCTCTGGTGTTCATACTTTACTTGCTGGCAATTTGGACATTTGGCAATAAAATCAACAATGTCGCGCTTCATTCTACTCCACCAAAAGTGTTGCTTTAGGTCACGGTACATCTTGGTTGCACCAGGATGTATAGAATATCTGGAACTATGAGCCTCTGTAAGGATAGTGTGGATCAAATCATCAACACGAGGCACACATACCCTTCCCTTAATCCTCAAAACACCTTCCTCATCAATTATTGCCTCTTTAGACTCTCCTCGCAACACCGTATCCCGAATTCGGCTTAGCTTCTCTCCTCGCAACACCGTATCCCGAATTCGGCTTAATCATCAAACTGTTTTCCCTTGATCTTGTCAAGAAAAGAAGATCTTGCCTCCACACTGGCCAAAAATCCTCCTTTCTCTAGTATTTCCAGTCTCATAAGGTCGTTAGCCAAGTTTTGGACTTCTCTAGCCAATGGGCGTCTAGAAACTTGTAAGTGGGCTAAACTACCCATGCTACCTGCTTTTCTACTTAAAGCGTCAGCCACCACATTTGCCTTTCCTGGGTGATACAGAATAGTAATATCATAGTCCTTCAATAGTTCCATCCACCTCCTCTGCCTCAAATTCAAGTCTTTCTGGGTAAAAACATACTGTAGACTACGATGATCTGTGTAGACCTCACACTTGACCCCATATAGATAGTGTCTCCATTGCTTTAATGCAAACACTACCGCAGCCAACTCCAAATCATGGGTCGGATAGTTACGTTCATGCACCTTTAATTGCCTCGAAGCATAAGCAATTACATTCTTCTCTTGCATTAGCACTGCACCCAACCCAGAATAGGATGCATCACAATAAACAATGAAGTTCTTACCCTCTACTGGCAAGGTAAGGATAGGTGCAGTAGTCAGCAAGGTCTTGAGTTTCTGAAAGCTTTCATCACATTCATCCGACCATACAAATGGAACATTCTGCTTAGTCAAGTTCGTCAATTGGGAAGCAATAGAAGAGAATCCCTTGACAAATCGACGGTAGTAGCTGGCTAAACCAACAAAGCTCCTTACTTCTGACACATTAGTAGGTCTTACCCAATTCTTCACTGTTTCAATCTTAGAAGGATCCACCATCACCCCATCCTTAGAAACCACGTGCCCCAAGAAGGACACTGAATCCAGCCAAAACTCACACTTGGAGAATTTGGCATAAAGCTTTTTCTCCCTCAATACTTCCAACACAATTCTCAAGTGCTCCTCATGTTCCTTCTTGCTCTTTGAGTATATCAGTATATCATCAATAAATACAATAACAAAAAGATCCAGATATGGCTTAAAAATCCCGTTCATTAGGCTCATGAAAGCAGCAGGGGCATTCGTAAGCCCAAAAGACATTACTAAGAATTCATAATGCCCATACCTGGTTCGAAAAGCAGTCCTTGGCACATCTGCTATCCGTATTTTCAATTGATGATAACCGGACCTCAAATCAATTTTAGAGAAGACACAAGCACCTTGTAACTGATCGAACAAATCATCAATGCGAGGAATAGGATACTTGTTCTTAATAGTTACCTTATTCAGCTACCTGTAGTCTATGCACATCCGAAGACTTCCATCTTTCTTCTTCACAAATAAAACAGGAGCACCCCAAGGGGATGCACTTGGCCTAATAAAACCTTTACCTAACAGCTCCTGAAGTTGGGCCTTTAACTCCCTTAACTCAGCTGGAGCCATTCTATAAGGGGGTATGGAAGTGGGTCGAGTACCCGGCTCCAGATCAATGCAAAAGTCGATATCCCTATCCGGTGGCATACCAGGAAGATCTGCAGGAAACACATCCAGAAACTCACAGACCATTGAAACCGACTCAATTGTAGGTACTTGGGTAGTATCATCCCTGAGGTGTGCCAAGAAAGCTAAACATCCTTTACTAACCATTCTCTTAGCATGAAGAAAAGAGATAATACGAACTGGGGTAGAAATATAGTCACCCTCCCACACTATTGGGTCTATCCCAGGCTTGGCCAATGTCACAGTTTTAGCATTACAATCTAAGATTGCAAAATTTGGAGAAAGCCAAGTCATACCCAGAATTACATCAAAATCAACCATTTCTAGAATGATCAAATCCACGTAAGTGTTACTCTCCACAAAAGTCACAAGGCAAGACCTATACACCTTCTCAACTATCACAGACTCACCCACGGGAGTAGAGACACGAATAGGCATATCAAGTAAATCACAACTTAACTCAAGACCAGCACCAAATGAGGAAGATACATATGAAAAAGTGGATCCAGGATCAAATAATACTGAAGCCATGCAATCACAGACCAAAAGAGTACCTGTGATAACAGCATCAGATGCCTCTGCCTCATACCTCCTGGGGAAAGCATAACAATGAGCCTTATCACCTGTCTGTCCATTGCCCCTACCAAGCTGCGCTGCAGTAGTTCCAACTTGCCCGCCACTCCTACTGGTTTGGTGACCACCATTACCTTGGCCACTACGTCCTCCAGAATGGCGGCCTCTACCATGACCACCTCTACCTCTAACTATTGGGAGTCTGTAACTCTGTTTTGGACAATATCTCTTAATATGTCCAGTCTCTCCACATCCATAACATTTTCTAGAGTCTATCATAGGTCTCTGTGAAAATGACGAAGTCTGGGGATAACCTCCAAACTCAGAAAAATGTTGACTGGTCTGCGATGGACTCCTAGTTAAAGCCTGCAGTGAAGACTGAATAGGACGGGCTGGGTAACCTCCTGAACTCTGCCCTCTGGAGTAAGAACCTCTAAACTCACCTTCCTTACGGAACTTCTTAAATGTTGACATCATGGTGAAGTTGTCTGGTTTCACCCCCTCTACCTCTATTACAAAATCAACCACTTCCTGAAAGGATTTTGCTACAGCAGCTACTTGTAAGGCTGGGATCTACAATTCTGACCTCAATCCTTTCACAAAGCGGCGAATCCGCTCTTGTGGACTGAAGCAAAGCTGAGTGGCATACCTGGATAGTGCACAAAATTTGGCCTCATAAGCAGCAACGGACATCCTTCCTTGCTCTAGGCTCAGGAACGCATCTCTCCTCCTATCCCTTACAGTCCGGGGTATATACTTCTCCATAAACAGGCTAGAAAATGATGCCCAAGTCATGGGTGGTGCCTGTGCTGATTGACACTCAACATACGACCGCCACCACATTTTGGCATCCCCCTAAAACTGATAGGTCACAAACTCAACACCGAATCGTTCTACTATGTCCATCTTATGTAGCAGCTCATGACAATCAACAAGAAATTCATAGGCGTCCTCAGATTCAGCACCCTTGAAGACTGGAGGTCTAAACTTTAAGAACTTAATGAAAAGTTCATGTTGATCACCTGTCATTATAGACCCTGTGGTCAATCGAGGGAATGTGCCTACTTCCAATGATGTCTCCATGCGGGGAGCCACAGCAGCTGCATGTTGTACTCCCGGAACCAGAGGTGCTGGTGCAGAAAACACTGGAGGTGTCTGGCCCTGATCAGATAACCCGCTAAGATAAGCAAGAACCTGATTAATCATCTCTGGGGTAGGCTGGGGTGGTAATTCCTCATCTTGAACCTGCTCATTTTCCCCTTCCTCACCCTCTCTTACTACCTCATCAGTTGGTGGAGGAGTCACTGCCCTATTCCTAGCTGGACCAGGTGCTCGTCCTCTACCTCTAGTGGGCATCCTCCTGCGACCTCTACCACGGCCTCTTGCTACTGCTCCTCTTCGAGCTACAGTCCCAGTGGCTGGCTCAGATGCATCTTGTCTTGCCGGGGTTGGTGTTGGCGCAGTCGTTGCTCTAGTTCTAACCATCTGCGAAATAGAGTGAAGATGGTCAGATACCAATTTGTATCACCCAGATACCAATTGGATCCAAGTAATAGCACGAAAGGAAGAAAGAAATAAAGGAATTTTCCTAAAGTCTTATAGCCTCTCAAAGAAAAGTAAAGGCGTCCCCCTACCGTTCCTTAAGACTCTATTAAACTCGTTCTTGTGTGATGAGACCGACGAACCTAATGCTCTGATACCAACTTTGTCACGACCCAAAATGATCTCGTGAGTGGCACCCACCCTTATCCTACTAGGTGAGCGAACCAACAAATCTAAACTCCAATATTTACCAATAGTTCAACTGTAAATAACAAACTAATGCGGAAGACTCAAAATCTGATTTAAGGTAACTAAGTAAATAAGCTTCTAAGTTTACACTTATCATCCCCAAAATCTGGAAGTCATCACATCAAGAACATCTATCCTCAAATTACAAAGTCTAAGAATGTTTGAGAAACAAAATAAGTAAGAAAATGGTCCATGTCCGAAATGCAAAGACATCAAGACTTGAAGAAGAGAATCCAGCACGAGCTAAGAATAATAGCTCACCCCAAACTCTGATATGCTGAAGACTGGCTAGAACTGAGGGCGAGTCGAAGACGATGGCACACTTGCTGCACTCCACAAAATAACAAAGAAGAAAATACAAGTAGGGGGTCAGTACAAGGAACACGTACTGAGTAGGTATCATCGGCCAACTCAAAATAGAAAACAATATATACCGAATAATAATATACAGTCAACCACAATACTTAACAGATAGCAAGTAACAATTACATCAACCATTGGCAACAACACCATAATAAGTACACCATCAATCACAACATCAAGCACACCCTTGAGGACTCATGCCTCCACACCATACTCATTTGGGAAAATAGTTTCTTTGAATTTGAGTAAAATAATATAATTCAAGATTCTTTTCATTTAAAAATACCGTGTCGGAACGTGACACTCCGATCCAAAATACCGTGTCGGAACGTGACACTCCGATCCAAAAATACCGTGTCGGAACGTGACACTCCGATCCAAAAATACCGTGTCGGAACGTGACACTCCGATCCAAAAATACCGTGTCGGAACGTGACACTCCGATCCAAAAATACCGTGTCGGAACGTGACACTCCGATCCAAAAATACCGTGTCGGAACGTGACACTCCGATCCAAAAATACCGTGTCGGAACGTGACACTCCGATCCAAAAATACCGTGTCGGAACGTGACACTCCGATCCAAAAATACCGTGTCGGAACGTGACACTCCGATCCAAAAATACCGTGTCGGAACGTGACACTCCGATCCAAAAATACCGTGTCGGAACGTGACACTCCGATCCAAAAATGTATTTAATTTATTAAAACTGTTTTCAAATCATTTTATTTCCATCAAGCCTTCTTTATTCAAGGCATCACTTCAAAAGAGAGTTTTCAAGAATAAAATTCAATAGTCTCAATATTTTAGGCAAAACACAAACCACACAATCATAATATACAACCACAAAATCAAGTAATAGGAGACTTTACAATATCATACAATACATATCAATCGCTATTTAGAGTTTATCTATCACATAGAAATAAACCATAACCTACCTCCACCGAAGAACCGAAATCAAGCAAGCTACCTCTCCAATGCCTTTGCCTTTCTTATTGCCTAAGAACCCTTTCAATCCGAAGTCCAAAATGCCTGTTCTCCTCTCCCTTTCACGTTTTTCTCTCCTTGCTTCCCCAGCTGATCAGTTCTTCCCTCTCTCAATTCAAGACTCCCTCCTCTAATAATAATGCAAGACTATACTTATTGTAAAAGTAATCCCCCATTAGTCTAAAGTTACTTTCTTTAATACCCACTAACTCCATTATAAAAGCTAGTCCACTAAATACATAAATAATAGCCCCAAACATCCATTAAAATAATTAGTGGAAGCTGACATCGTGTGGGGTTACGCTGCGTGTGTGACGGTCTGTCCTGCAGGTCCGTCACGAAGTTCAGAGAGTCGATTTCAGCATGTCAATTTTCAGAATTCTAAGACAGTTATTTCCAGAATGAACTCTACTGCTCAAAACAACTAAACAGGTCGTTACAATATTTTACCTAGGTGAGTCTTAGGATAACTTTTGATAGGAAAGTCTAAATGATTAATGTGTTACTTGATAAATGTGACTAAATTTTGGGAATCATGAAAGTATTACCTTGCATCTGAATGATGAGCTATATGATATTAACTTATGAATTTACGATAAAAACATTTATGAACCCATGATCACCCTAAATCTATAATTTTGACTTATGAAGTCGGTTTGATGAATGTGATTGGATATTGTTATTATTGTTATGCTATGTGGTATTATGATTATCTGCTATCAATTATGCCAATTATGATAAATTGTTGAAGAATTGAGTAAAGATGATCAAGTCTTTGATGAAGGGTAAGTTAACCTAAATTGTTCTAGTCTTCTTGAATTGATCTTGAGTGGTATGGTCCACTTATGGTGGCGGTGTTTACTTGATGTATATGAATATATATGTGAATTGTGATTGTGGCCTTGAAGGCATTGGTTGTGAAGCAAAGTGATGTTATGATGTATATGCATGAGATGTCTTATGAAGTTGGGAATGTGTGTCTTGAAGTTACTATGTCTAAATGAAGTATAATGTGAATGTGAAGTATGATTATATGTGAAGTATGATGTTTGTAGGGTGATCATGAATCAAATATCAATGTTATTAATAAGGGGTGTTATGTGAAAGGTGTTCTCACATATACTAACACACACACAAAGAATGAATGAATGAAGTTAAAGAATGAAAAAGGAGGATTTTAGGGTAACACTCTTCGTGAGTTGAGATGAAGTTTTATAGTAACCTCAATTTTCCCAATTGATTTACAATTAATGAATGTTAAGTTGATATGTAGAACTTAGTAGCTATCTCTTAACCTATAGTTAATGAATGTCTAAAACTCGGTGGGGGATTTACGATTAGCACCTATAGGATTTGAAGAAGGGGTGGATACTCTTCGTGAGTAGAGATAATTTATACAATGTACCTCTTGTGATGAGTACTCTTCGTAAATTGAGATGTAGTACTTAGAAGCGATCTCTTTATCCCTAAACTATGTGCACATAGGTCTAGCTATTAGAGATCCATGGAAAGATTAAAAGAATGACCCCACCTTAGGTAAGTGGGGATCCCTAATCCGGTAGGGGTTAGTACCGGGATTCTATGTCAAGCTCTCATGGTCTATGTCGGTTGAATCTAGCCCCCACAAATGAATGTAATGAACTAGGTCTTTCTAAGGGTTTACTACTTAGGGTAGGTGGTGGAATGGGATGCCATCTATTCACTGAACAAGTAGACATTTGGAGGGAGTTTTGTTGTGTCCTTATAATGTAAATGAATGAATGGTGTACTATATGCTTTTAATGAAGTAAGTTGACTTTAAGACTAATGTAATGAAGCATGTTGATCTTATGCCTAACGTTGGTGAAGGTTATGTAATTATTAAATGTGATGTGCCTAGTCTAGGGTGATTCCTAAGGAGCACTAAGTGGAAGTATTAATATGGGATACTACTTTCACATTGCAGTAGTGTAACTTGGGGGTTGTCTTAGATGATGGTCTTTATGTGATGTTCTTTAATGTATGTATGTTTCCTCTAGTATCATTAGTAATGATTGTTGACTTGTTGAGTTGAAATTAAGTATGCTTATCTTTGGTAATCTAAATGATCACTTAGGTGTGTATTAAAGAGGTTGTATGGGCAGTCTCTTCATGTCTTACCTAGGTGAGTCTTAGGATAACTTTGAAAAGGAATGTCTAAATGATTAATGTGTTACTTGCTGAATGTTACTAAATGTTGAGAATCATGAAAGTATTACCTTGCATGTTAATGATGACTTATATGATGTCTTATAGAATTGATTCATGAGGTTTTACTAAAATAGCATGAAAAGTATGTTTCAACTAAAATGTCTTTTTTAAAGCATATTTTTGCATATTCCCATACTTAGTACATTGTTTGTACTAACTCCATATTCTTCTTTATTTCTAAAAGTATAGGTGAAATAAGTGAAGTTTCTTAGAAGGTGAATCTTAGGAAGTTGATTTCTCAAAGATTCGTATGTCCTCATATGTTCGAGGACATGAACCATGTTTCTTTTAGTTTCTTTTAAAGACTTATATAAGATTTAGTATGTTTCTTCAATGTAAAGGGTTGTGACCCTATGATGTTAACAGTTGTCTAAGTTGGCTTGTGATGTTGAGACTTCGTTCCTTTGAATTTATGAAAGAGTTTCTTATTAGTTATGTTGTGAAAAGTTTTAATTCCGCACTACTTTTCATACCTATGTAATGAATGAATGCTAAGAGGCTTGTACAAGACATCCGAGAGGCCGAGTACATCACGTAATGATTTAGGGGTTCTCCTAGGTCATTACAAATGCGTGAGGATGTGCCCAAGATGACGTTTAGAACGTGTTATGGGCACTATGAGTTTTTAGTTTATCTCGTTTGTTTTACTAATACGCATGCAACTTCTATGAGTTTGATGAACAATGTTTTCAAATCATTTCTTGATTTGTTATTTAAATTCTTTATGGACAACGTTTTGGTATATTTGAAGAGTGAGGAAGAGCATGTCAACCATCTTCAATTCATTTGAAATCCTTAAAATATCAACTTACTATCTAAGTGAGGCTTTATCTTACGAAATTTATTATTTTTAAGTCTATAGAGTCGATCAATTTTGTTTGAGTCGTTAAAACAAAATTGCGCCTTGTGGGGATATGAATTATGTAACCCTAAAACTAACGGCAAATAATCAACAAATAAATACGCGGTAAAGTAAAGAGATAGAGAGAGAGCTTGGTATGGGCCCAAATCCGGTTTCTGTCTGCCTGGATCGGTATTTGGACCCATTTCATTTTGGGGACAAATGCCCATTTCAATGGTACCTGTTCTAAACTAAAAAGATAACAATAATACAAAATTACAAGGTCTTAGGCCCAAAAATAACAAAATACAACTATTTGGAATTAATTTTGGAATTCTTTGCCCTATATCTCCAACTTCTCGGCCTGTACGTCGAGTTTTTGTGGGATGACTCGAGAGAAAGAATTTTGGGCCTTCGCATCCCTTATTCGAAATGCAAGGAGAGGGAGCCTACAATGACTCAGGAGAAGCCAGTTCCAACATAGAAGAGAATAAAATAAGATAGTGATTAATAATAGAGTATACTTTAGATCTATATAATGCAACCAACACACCAAAAATAAAACAAGACAAATGTATGTGGCAAGTTTACTGCCAACTTGCGCTAAAGACAAAGTAAATCATGCAGTATTTAATGAACTTCCGCTTAAAATAAACTAACTTCACATAATAAGATGGAACACCAAATGGTAGCGATAACTAAACAGTAAGACTAATAGTGACTAAATGGAGTAAGTTTAGGCATATTTACTCAGACATAAATAATAAGGAGGAAACAATTATCATCAAAAAATGGAGTAGGTTATTGAAGTTATTGTGATTAAGTCTTCTTCGCAAAAAAAAAATGCTACAAGAAACTTATGCAAAGACAATAATACACCATGTACTAATGACTAAACTCGGCATTTAAACACATGATCAAAATCGTAGACGCAATAACAAAATGATGCTACTGCCTTGCAACAATTCAGACTTGACTAAATAGAGATTTTAAAAATATTTCACGACTTTAAGTAAGGAAATAGAGCAAGCATAGACGAAAACACTGACAAATAACTTAAGCATCATTTACCACAAACGGAGGAATGTCTCTAAATTTACACAAAAGGATTAAAGTTTAGAGCCTAACACTAAAATCTATTACGCATCTCAAATAATAAGTGAATGAATCAAGCAAACTAGTAGTAAATAAGCAACAACTACAACTAATTAAGAAATGAATCAAGAATTTCAGCAAAGATGCTATAAAACATAAATGCTAATAAATATCGTGGACAATCAGACTATACAAAAACATATATATGAGTCCATTAAATGAAACAAAGCGATTGGACATTTTAAATAATAAATTAATACTAATAAATAATAATAAGAAAGCTAGCAGCAATATGAACTAACAAAGTTACTATCACATTAAACAAGTTCTTCAAATCAAAAGCTTTAACATTGATATGCTAGTTGGAAAAGGCTGCAATAATTTCAAAACGGACACATGACTGCTTGCTTAATATTTTTATTTATAAAACTTGATCAAAGACAAAGTGGCTAGACAAACAAAAATAAAGAGCATCTTTACAGTATCAAGATTAATCAAACATGACATCCAATCATATTTTAAGTATACTACAGAGGTCTGGCTAACACTAATTTAAATAAGAAACTAAGCCATGCTTTTTAAAGAACACAATTTCTAAGATACAATTTATATTCAAAGCAAACGGGTGTACCACTGGATAAGACATTCGACACCCTCCAAACATATAACAGTAATATGGACATTATTTCAGCGATAAAAACAAAAAGAAACTAGACAAGAGTGATAACCTCTTTGATCATAGAAACGAGCTATAAATTGAATCATGTAAAATGGCCATGGATTTCAAGGATCGCAAAACAGGGAAAAATGACTTTTAAATAAGCATCAAATCATCTTGAGAACGAAAACTACGCCACCGATTTTGGAGAAGACGAGACAGATATTGAAGAGGAACTCAGACGCTTCATGTCATGACTCGCAATTACACCCTGGAAGATAGGGCAACCCTTGGGTCGGAACACGACGTACTTGACCTCTCGGAGGTCTTGTACAAGCCACTTGACTTCATTACATAAAATCATTCTTAAATGGAGGGAACTTAAAAACTTTCTTAAAGCATATACCAAATGGTATTTCATAAAAGCAGAAGCACCTCTAATAACATTGTCCCAAAAACCATCTAAGTTTTACATGATTTAAACTCTTGGGACGCAAACCACATAAAACTAAAATATAAAGAATGACATAAACGAACATAAAGGTTCTTCCTCAAAGCTCTGAGGACTCACGACTTCTTCTCTTCTTGGAAACCTTGGAACTCTACTCCTCAAAGCAACTCAATCTTCTCAAGACCCTACATGGCCAACATGTAAGCAATATACGTTAGTACAATATATACTATGTTAGGAAACTATCACACGAAATATGAGATATCTCAAAGCGTTAGTCAATAATAAACATAATCATAAGAGATAAAGACATAAGCATAACATGTATCTCATAAGCATATTAAAACATCAAAATGTACGTAAGAGTTCATACTTACTTACTTGTCCTTTTTATTCAAGTGAACTACACCACAAGCTACCTCCAAGTATACTTGTACAAGGCTAAGGTAGCATCCCATACTACTACAAAAACTAAGAACCTCTCTTTGGTTATTCTTGTTCATAATCCACTATCATAATTAAGACCTATATTCTTCATACTAATGAGTATTATACCCTTGTGGTCATCTCAAAACATGCTTGTGCAATGTACATAAGGCAGCCCATACGACCCCACATACTAAGCCTATCTTGAAAACCATCCTTAATATGTTCACCCTACATTGCCTCTTTATTACTTAACTTCATCTATTAAGATTCTTTAATCTTTAGTCTACTATACTAGGAAAATCAACTCTAGTCGAATCCTATCTTCAATGTCTTCTTCATTAGTGACCCTAGTTTATACCTTGTGCAATGCACTCATGATGCCCCATAACACAATTCATGCAACGTACTACTTTTGGATCCTTTCTTTATTACTTCTTACTTTGGACCCTAGCCCCTATCTTTATATTTTGAACACTATGAGATACTTCTTTAAGTATGTCTAGGTTCCTTATCCATATGGATTTTATGAGATACTTATTGTCACGACCGAAATCTCAACCCCAGACGAGACTGGCGTCGTTGACGTCTAAGAGGTCGCAGACAAGCCTACGTACATCGTCGTTACTTCATCTAGGTTAATTTTAGCAGAAATTTTGAAATTTTGTTTACTTACACTTTATATTGGAAAACATTGATCTCGCATAATACTATATAAGTAAACTCATAAGCGTTCACAACAACCATCTAAATCAAGATAATCAAATGAAAGATAGAGTCATAAATATAGAGTTGCCAAAATGGCACCAATACAACGTGTGAAAGTAAATACGAAAGAAACGCTAGTGGAACATACTCCACTAGCTCATGCCTACGTCTACGCTAGAATAAATCAGTAAGCATCCTCAAAATCATGAGGGCTTACCAAATCCGGATGAAAGCTCCACGTTCGAATAACTTCTCCGTTGACTCGTAAGCTCTAGCGTCCATCTGCACCTGCACCTAAAAGTAGATAAATGTATGGAATTAGTACACACTTGTACTAAATATGGGTATATGCAAGCACACACCACGGACATGCATGATTTAGAATAGCTTTCTCCTAACGATATGAGTTATGAAAAGTCAAGTCAGTGGACTTGCCAAAATTGGATTAGGAAAGTCATGTCATGACAGTAACATGCATCATCATACGTATCATATTGCACACAGCACATAACATATTGCATATAGCACATAACATATTGCATATATCACATATCATATTTCATTTCATTCGTTCGTAAGTCATGAGACCTTGGAATCATGGAATTAACATTAGGACTTCCCAAAATGAGGGCTCAACATATGAGATCTCAACTAGGGAGCCTTCTTTAGCAAACACAGAGTCTGCTTAATTCATTCATACGTACTTTATTTTATTTCATTCATAGGCTAGTGTAAACACCAGCTTTACCTAGGATGAAGTTTAAGACTCTCATTGGGTTCACTGTGCAATGACTAAGAATGACCTAGTCTCATTACATAAGTCTAGTTCACCTCTTGATTATCTTACCCAAACACCTTTGGTATCGTTCATTTCAATGTGTGCATTACATGAGGCTGGCCTCATTCTTTCTTTGGGAACATTAACTTTAACCGACATAGATCATGTGAGCTCCATGAAATCTTATGTCTACCCCATACCGAAAAGAGGTGGAATCATATATAGGGAATTGAACCCTGCTAGATCCCTATGTTGGCTGCATAGGTTCAAAGACTAAGAGATATAAGGAGACCCATACCCATCTGGATAGACAGTCTCATCTCATGAGAATTACACGAACCTCTGCCTTCCCGAAACAAAGAATCGCCACTCATAGCTAGCCTATCGGTGCTCAGTATAAAGTTCCATTACATTCATCTCATACATCATATAAGCTGGCTTCTAGCATGAGGGCATCATTGCTAGATGATTTCTCATCTCATCATTAGTATTAAGTATGCATTAACTTCAATACTTTCATTAGTGTTTTCAAAGAGACTTGTCTCTTTATTAACTTTACACTCTCATAGGTGAGTACGTTTTGGTAACATTTACTTAGGCTCATTTGAGATTGCTCTCATATTTCACATTAGCCTCTTTTCATGTTGTCACCACATTCATTAGTCTTAGAACATTTGCACTTCATAATTACTAACCCCTTTTTACGTGCATTTTCATTTCATCATATGCCAATGAACTTGGCCTTTTAGTGTGTTTCACACTCTTACTTAACCCTTCTAGGGTCACATCATTCATTACATAACATCTTAGGTTTACTTACTTTTAAATGTCTGCTGGACTTATGGATCCATACATACAAGCCATGTGGCTTCACTCGTAATTCGTTTAAGTGTTTCATACTTACCCAAGGTTATGTGGTACAAGACTTATGCATCTTGTAAAGTATGCCAATGTCTCAATTTTGATTCCTATAGGCAGCATGCATTCATTATTTAATCAAGTAAGACTTATGTGTCAATACGGAAATGGGCAAGGGAACCCTATTACAAATCCCTTATGTAACACTTAGTTAATTTTCTTTGACATAAACTTCTTGGCTAGGGAACCCGAGATCAATTCCCCACACTTACACTTCCTTTCTTTCTTTTCTTGATTTTTGTCTTAAACATTTCGTCCTAGGGGACCCAAGATCGAATCCCCACGCTCACATTATTTTCTTTTCTTTCTTTTCTTGATTCCTTCGTTTAGACTAAAAGGGTGTGGGATCGAACCCCCACAATCCCACTTTATTTTTCTCCTTAATTCTCTTCATTCGGACGAGAGGTTGTGGGTTCGATTCCCACATACCTCATTTTATTATTTCTTTATTTCATTTTTCTACTCTCTCCTTCATCCATCCAAGAGGTTGTGGGTTCGAACCCCACACGCCTCACTTCATTTTCTTTCATTTTTCTTCTAACTTCTCACTTGAGCCTTACCCCTTTTCGAATCCCCCTTACCTCATTTTATTATTTAATTTTTTTTATGACTTGTATATGGTGAGGTCTTGGGTTCAATCCCTACTGACCTCTTGCATTTAATTTTTTTTTAAAAAACTCAACTTTTTACAGTAAGCTTGGCCGAAACCAAATTTCCAGCATTCTGGAAATTTGGTCACCTTTTTCCAGTCCATTTTCTCAACATTTAAACTTTAGATTTAGGATAATTTTCGTGTAGCATCTAGTGCATCTTTAGGTGAGTTTTAATGGTTACTTTAGGAAATTTGATCACCTATTTGCTGTCTATTTTCTCACCCTCTTTCACGTTAAACATTCATACATTTTGAGTAGTTTTTAGGGAGATCTTTAGGTGCATCTTCAAGGTTGCTTTCAGTCAAGAATTATCATTCAATTCAGCAACTTTGAACTCATATGAACATCACATTTTTAACATATTCGCACACACATAATTCATAACATTTTAACATGTCAATATCAAGCTTCAATCCGTGGCTAATTCACAGCAAACACATGCACAAACAAGTTAACAAACTTCACATTTTCGGAACACCTCGTTCATTTCTACATAATTCTGAATACACATTCAAACACGCAATCACAACCAGCCCTAAAATCATCTACCATAAGTCATACCAACGCATACTTGAATCTTTCAAAGGATCTAATGATAGGGGCATGCAACGGGGACAACCTTAGTTTTTTTATTGTGAATAATCTGAACCTTAGGGGTCTCTTGGGAAAGGGACCAAGAGGGAAAAAAAACCATACCTGAAGTCGTTCAAAGGTGTTCTTACATGCTGCCAAAATCCCCCCACTAAGACGACGTCTCACCATCGAAATCACAAGTACAATCCGTCAAGAATTTGGTTTTTGCTTTTCGTTTTGAAGCTTATTTTGCTTTTGAGTTTGAGCGTTCATGTTTTTGATGAACTTTATTTTTCGTTATGTTCTTTTCTATTTATGAATACTAATCGTGCAAGTGAGAGAGGAGTAATGAGAAACGTGAGTTAGTGTTAGCTTAGGATTAGGAGATTAGGTGGAGACTTAGTCAAATTAGGACTTCTCTTAATTGTTTAAAAATCTGATTTTTTTCAAAAGTTAAGTAAAATGACCACCAAGCCCCTACAAAATCAGATTATAATCATAAATTTAATCCACCTAAATGTCGCTTCCACTAAGGCTCGAACCCGGGTGAAGCTTAACTTGCGAAAAAGGGTCAAATTCGGCCAACCCTACCCGAATTGCCCCTCCTCTTTATATTAATTAATTAATTAATTAATTAATTAATTAATTAAATACTTAGGGTAATTACAATAGTACCCCTAGCTTGAAAAAGACCATTTTACCCCTAGACCTTCCAAACCTAAGATTACCCCTTTTAAGTCCTGTAAAACTCATCCAGGTGAATCTCTTCAAGTCGGGTGCGCTACATGGTTGGTTCTCACCTTGCCTAGCTCAACTAACTCACCAAGTTGGTTGGCTTGGCTACTGCATAGGTTCTGAGGTCTGGTTCTACGCGCAACAAGTCGTGTGAACCCGATCTAATCCAGGCATTCTAGGTACGTTTAAGCATTACTTAGCATAGTCATTTTCAGGTTGTTACATTATCCCCCCCCCCCCTTAGGAACATTCATCACCGAATGACACTTCTAATTATCTCGTACAGTGCCAGTCATATCATAACATAAGTACTTTACACAGTCAAGCAATATCAATAAAGAATAGTGGATACAAGGAAACTTAGACTTAAGAGTAATGAGTCTAACCTCAAGAGATGAAAAGATGAGGATAGTGGGATCTCATATCGGCCTCGGCCTCCCACGTAGAACCCTCAAAAAGATGGTTCCTCCATAATACCTTCACTGTGGCAACCTCCTTGTTTCTCAGTCGCTTTAACTGCCGGTCTAAAATCTCAACAGGAACCTCCTCATAGGACAAGTCTTCATCAACCCCCAAACCTTCAACAGGCAGAATCGATGCTGGATCACCAAGGCACTTCTTTAACATAGATACATGAAAGACTGGATGAACAAAAGCTAGCTCCGCAGGCAACGCCAACTTATAGGACACCTCACCCATACGCTGTAGAATCTCGTATGGCCCAACGTACCTCGGACTCAACTTCCCCTTCCCTCCAAACCTCATCACCCCTTTCATGGGTGATATATTCAAGTAGACCTGGTCACCAACATCAAACTCTAAGGGCCGCCCCCTGTTATCTGCATAAGACTTCTGCCGACTGTAATCAGTAGCCAACCTGTCCCTAATCACCCTGACCTTCTCTAAGGCCTCATGAATGATCGCTGGACCCAAAATGGATGACTCTCCAACCTCGAACCACCCAACTGGAGAACTACACCTCCTACCATACAGTGCCTCAAACGGTGCCATCCCAATGCTAGAGTGATAGTTGTTATTATACGAGAACTCTATCAATGGCAGACGATCGTCCCAACTACCTCTAAGTACCTGCAAGGTTAGTCTCAAATGTTGCTCATGCTCTTCCTTGGTCTTATAGTAGATGAGGATGTCATCAATGAATACTATGAAGAAAGAATCAAGGTATTCACGGAAGACTCAGTTCATGAGGTCCATAAATGCAGCTGCTGCATTAGTGAGACCAAATGACATGACTAGGAACTGATAATGACCATAACGGGTACGAAAGGTTGTCTTTGGGATATCTTCATCCCTAACCCTAAGCTGATGATACCCGAAAAGCAGATCAATCTTCGAGAAGAAACTAGACCCTTGGAGCTGATCAAATAAGTCAACTATTCTGGGAAGTGGATACCTGTTATTTATAGTGACTTTGTTGAGCTACCGATAATCGATACACATCCTAAGGGTTACATCCTTCCTTTTCACAAACAGCACTGGAGCGCCCCAAGGGGATATGCTCGACTGGATGAAGCCCTTATCAGTGAGATCTTTTAACTACAGCTTCAACACTTTGAGTTCAGTTGGAGCCATTTTGTAGGGAGGAATTGAAATCGGTTTGGTATCGGGATCTAGGTCGATACCAAATCAATCTCTCGTGGGGGAGGGACTCCAGGAAAATCATTGGGGAAAACATCTTGGAACTCATTCACTACAGGCACAGAGTATATGGAAGGAATGTCATGATCTAGATAATTGACACTCACAAGATGATATAACAATCCCTTGGACATTATTTTGTTAGCTTTTAGGTTCAAAATCAAGGGACTTGAACGACTCAAATTTTACCCCTCCCAGACCAGCTCTAATTTATTAGGGAAACAGAATCTCACAACCCTACTACAACAATCCATGAAGGCATAACATTTATGGAGCCAGTCCATACCAAGTATAATATCGAAGTCATTCATGGGTAACTCAACAAGGTCTAGACACATAGTCTTACCACATACTACTATTGGGCAGTCTTTATGAACCCTATCAGCTCTCACATTTTCTCCTTGAGCTAGTAAGCAGCCAACTTAGCCTTTTCCTCTTCATCAGTACTCATAGAAGGCTTTAGAACATACCATGAACTCACTCCAAGCTAACAACCACTCTTACCAAATGTCTTTCGTTCACGCTGGGCATTTCTATCACTGCCCCTTCTTGGGAAGTCCAGATCTTGAGTGTGGCGCCTTAGACCACTTGGACATCCTAGTCCTTGTGTGTATTCTTTTACGCGCTCACACAATAAGGAAGTTAGATACTTAGAATGACACAAAGTGTCAAAGGTCTATATAGAACGATAAAGAGTAGAAGAAGGGAAATTTTCCTACGCATCATGCAGTCTCTAATTCATGATAGTGGTGCACTTCACTACTATAACTTAGAAACTACTCTATATGGCTGATGTGAACTTATTATCCTTGGAATTTAACCTAATGCTCTAATACCACGTTTTTCACGACCGAAATCTAGACCCCAGACGAGACCGGCGTCGTTGACCTCTCAGAGGTCGCAGACAAGACTACATACATCGTCGGTACTTCATCTAGGTTAATTTTAGCGGAATATTTGAACTTTTGTTTAATTAAACTTTATATTGGAAAACATTGATCTCTCATAATACTATCTACGTAAACTCATAAGCGTTCACAACAACTATCTAAATCAAGATAATCAAATGAAAGATAGAGTCATAAATATAGAGTTGCCAAAATGGCACCAATACAACGTCTGAAAGTAAATACCAAAGAAACACTAGTGGAACATACTCCACTATCTCATGCACGTCTACGCTAGAATAAATCAGTAAGTATCCTCAAAAGCATGAGGTCCTACCAAATCCGGATGAAAGCTCCACGTCCTGATAACTTTTGCGTCGACTAGTAAGCTCTAGCGTCCAACTGCACCTGCACCTAAAAGTAGATAAATGTATGGAATTAGTACAAATTTGTATTAAGTATGGGTATATGCACGCACACACCACGGACATGCATGATTTAGAATAGCTCTCTCCTAACGATATGAGTTATGGAAAGTCAAGTCAGTGGACTTGCCAAAATCGGATTAGGAAAGTCATGCCATGAGAGTAACATGCATCATCATACGTATCATATTGCACACAGCATATAAAATATTGTATATAGCACATAACATATTGCATATAGAACATATCATATTTCATTTCATTCGTTCATATGCCATGAGACCTTGGAATCTGGACTTAACATTAGGACTTCCCGAAATGAGGGCTCAACATATGGGACCTCAACTAGGGAGCCTTCTTTAGCAAACACAGAGTCTGCTTCATTCATTCATACTTATTTCATTTCATTTCATTCATAGGCTAGTCTAAACACCAGATATACCTAGGATGTAGTTTAAGACTCTCATTGGGTTCACTGTGCAATGACTAAGAATGACCTAGTCTCATTACATAAGTCTAGTTCACCTCTTGATTATCCTACCCAAACAACTTTGGTATTGTTCATTTCATTGTTGCATTACATGAGGGTGGCCTTATTTTTTCTTTGGGAACTTTAACTTTAACCGAAAAATATCATGTGAGCTCCATGAAATCTTGTGTATACCCCATACCTAAAAGAGGTGGAATCACCGGCCAAAGTGAAACCAAAAACATGCTAGAGTATATAGGTAATTTAACCCTGCTAGATGCCTATGTTTGTTGCATAGGTTCAAAGACTAGGAGATATAAGGAGACCCATACCCGTCTGGATGGACAGTCTCATCTCATGAGAATTACACGAACCTCTGCCTTCTCGAAACAAGGAATATCCACTCATAGCTAGCCTATCGGTGCTCAGTGTAAAGTTCCATTACATTCATCCCATACATCATAGAAGTTGGCTTCTAGCATGAGGGCATCATTGCTCATTAGATGATTTCTCATCTCATCATTAGTATTAAGTATGCATTAACTTTAATACTTTCATTAGAGTTTTAATAGAGACTGGTCTCTTTATTAACTTTACACTCTCATAGGTGAGTACGTTTTGGTAACATTTACTTAGGCTCATTTGAGATTGCTCTCATATTTCACATTAGCCTCTTATCATGTTGTCACCACATTCATTATTCTTAACACATTTGCACTTGATAATTACTAACCCCTTTTTACGTGCATTTTCATTTCATCATATGCCAATGAACTTGGCCTTTTAGTGTGTTTCACACTCTTACTTAACCTTTCTAGGGTCACATCATTCATTACATAACATCATAGGTTCACTTACTTTTAAATGTCTGCTGGACTTATGGATCCATACATACAAGCCATGTGGCTTCATTCGTAATTCGTTTAAGTGTTTCATACTTACCCAAGGTTATGTGGTACAAGACTTAAGCATGTTGTTAAAGTATGCCAATGTCTCAATTTTGATTCCTATAGGCAGCATGCATTAATTATTTAATCACGTAAGACTTATGTGTCAATACGGAATTGGGCAAGGGAACCCTATTACAAATCCCTTATGTAACACTTAGTTAATTTTCTTTATGATTTTCGTTGACATAAACTTCTTGGCTAGGGACCCGAGATCAATTCCCTACACTTACACTTCCTTTCTTTCTTTTCTTGATTTTTGTCTTAAACATTTCGTCCTGGGGGACCCAAGATCGAATCCCCACGCCCACATTATTTTCTTTTCTTTCTTTTCTTTATTCCTTCGTTTAGACTAAGAGGGTGTGGGATCGAACCCCCACAATCCTACTTTATTTTTCTCCTTAATTCTCTTCATTTGGACGAGAGGTTGTGGGTTCGATTCCCACATACCTCATTTTATTATTTCTTTCTTTCATTTTTATCCTCTCTCCTTCATCCATCCAAGAGGTTGTGGGTTCGAACCCCACACGCCTCACTTCATTTTCTTTCATTTTTCTTCTAACTTCTCACTTGAGCCTTACCCCTTTTCGAATCCTCCTTACCTCATTTTATTATTTAATTTTTTTTATGACTTGTATATGGTGAGGTCTTGGGTTCAATCCCCACTGACCTCTAGCATTTAATTTTTTTTTAAAAACTCAACTTTTTACAGTAAGCTTGGCCGAAACCAAATTTCCAGCATTCTGGAAATTTGGTCACCTTTTTCCTGTCCATTTTCTCAACATTTAAACGTTAGATTTAGGACAATTTTCGTGTAGCATCTAGTGCATCTTTAGGTGAGTTTTAATGGTTACTTTAGGAAATTTGATCACCTTTTTGCTGTCCATTTTCTCACCCTCTGTCACGTTAAACATTCAGACATTTCGAGTAGTTTTTAGGGAGATCTTTAGGTACATCTTCAAGGTTACTTTCAATCAAGAATTATCATTCAATTCAGCAACTTTGAACTCATATGAACATCACGTTTTTAACATATTCGCTCACACATAATTCATAACATTTTAACATGTCAATATCAAGCTTAAAACCGTGGCTAATTCACAGCAAACACATGCACAAACAAGTTAACAAACTTCACATTTTCGGAACACCTCGTTCATTTCTACATAATTCTGAATACACATTCAAACACGCAATCACAACCAGCCCTAAAATCATCTACCAGAAGTCATACCAACGGATACTTGAATCTTTCAAAGGATCTAATGACAGGGGCATGCAACGGGGACAACCTTAGTTTTTTTATTGTGAATAATCTGAACCTTAGAGGTCTCTTGGGAAAGGGACCAAGAGGGAAGAAAACCCATACCTGAAGTCATTCAAAGATGTTCTTACATGCTGCCAAAATCCCCCCACTAAGCCGACGTCTCACCATCGAAATCACAAGAACAATCTGTCGAGAATTTGGTTTTTGCTTTTCATTTTGAAGCTTATTTTACTTTTGAGTTTGAGCGTTCAAGGTCTTGATGAACTTTATTTTTTGTTCTGTTCTTTTCTATTTATGAATACTGATCGTGCAAGTGAGAGAGGAGTAAAGAGAAACATGAGTTAGTGTTAGCTTAGGATTAGGAGATTAGGTGGAGACTTAGTCAAATTGGGACTTCTCTTAATTGTTTAAAAATCTGATTTTTTTCAAAGGTTAAGCGAAATGACCACCAAGTCCCTACAAAATCAGATTATAATTATCAATTTAATCCACCTAAATGTCGCTTCCACCAAGGCTCGAACCCGGGTGAAGCTTAACTTGCGAAAATTTGTCAAATTCGGCCAACCCTAGCCGAATTGCCCCTCCTCTTTAAATTAATTAATTAATTATTTAATTAATTAAATACTTAGGGTAATTACAATACTACCCCTAGCTTGGAAAAGACCATTTTACCCCTAGACTCTCCAAACCTAAGATTACCCCTTTGAAGTCCAGTAAAACTCATCCGGGTGAATCTCTTCAATTCGGGTGCCCTACATGGTTGGTTCTCACCTTGCCTAGCTCAACTAACTCACCAAGTTAGTTGGCTTGGCTAGTGCATAGGTTCTGAGGGCTGGTTCTACGCGCAACAAGTCGTGTGAACCCGATCTAATCCAGGCATTCTAGGTACGTTTAAGTATTACTTAGCATAGTCATTTTCAGGTTGTTACACTTATTAAGGTATGTCTTGGTCCCTTAATAATCATGACCACTACGAGATACCCCTTGGGCATGTCTAAGTTCATTCACATACTATGAACACTCTGAGATACCCCTTGGGCATGTCTAAGTTCATTCACACACTATGAGCACTACGAGATACCCCTTGGGCATGTCTAATTTCATTCATTGCTTTGAACACTACGAGATGATTCTTAAGCACGTCTAAGTTCAAAGTATATGGAGATCTCTACTAGGATACCTTTACTCTACTATGTGAAGGACTCCCGCCTCATGAGACCTAATGGGACAGTCATCACAACTACTAGGTGTGGATCTCCTTTCTACTTGGAGTCCGGGCCCTTGATAGACTATCCGTCTAACTTTGCATATCCACTTGGAGTCAAGCATATACTCCAAGGTTTTTTAGTCAAGCCTTGCTCAACCTTTTCTCTCATGGAGGGATGTCCTTAACAATCTCTACATGTTCAAGTGAATTCTATCACTTTCATTCAATCATCCTAAATCTTCAGCTAACACAACCATCCTAAGGTTCATTATTCATCAATTCAATCTATTTTCATTCATAGGTAGATTATAGGATCTTCTAGCCTTAGATTTCTTCTAACATTCTTCAATACTAGGTGAATATAGCCATGATTCATCTTTAAGGTTCAATTCCATCAAAACCAATCTTAATCAATCAAGTCTAGTTCAATTCATACCTAGGTGATTCAATCATGATCAATTAGTATAGAATACAATTGAGTTAAGAAGAATCAACATAAAACTTTCATCAAGTCTCTAATGGCCTAAGATCACCATGATCACCTTCAAATTCAATTACTATAATTCACCATGAAAACGCCATAGAAAGTATATTATCATCATATAAACATTGAATGCTACCCACTAGATTGGGATCATAATCAAGCCTTACCCACAATGCAATCACAACCCCCTCTTGAATGGGTTCTTTTGATTCACAATTGAAGGGGAATTATGGGGGCTTCATGGATGGAAGAACCCATGAATTAATAAGCTTCACATTCCTCAGATTAGAGCCTTAAACCCATCTAGAAACCCTAGTGAATTCGCCCTAAAGCAGCCTCCAATTTCTCTTCTTCTTCTATGGTGGTTTTGGGAGAATTTTGGAAGAGAAAGGTTTGGATTTGGAGTCTAGGGTCTTATTGGCTATTGGACTGCTTAAATACTCTTCAAAATACCTAAAATAAACACAAATAATTAATCCCTAAAGTGCTCAAAATACCCCTGCAACTATTGGACCATTTAACCAATTATACTTTGACTTAAAAATGACGCAACCAAATATGGGACTTTACTGCGCGTTGCGGAGGCATTTTTTATTCTCAGTTCTGGAGAATTTTGGAACAGAATGGTTTTTGATGGCCCCGCATCGCACGGCAAGAGTTTTTCCCTTCAAGTACTGGCTGCGCGTCGCACAGCAGTCTCCACATCTAGGCTGCCTGGCAACTTCGATGGCCCATGTTTGGGTCCTCCTCGGGGACCCTTAGGCTGGTCCCGGTGCATTTCTCTTGAATGTTTAGACCCTTTACATGTCATTCTGCGTATAGGATTCATCGATACTAAATTTCACCCTCAAACCATCCTCAAAAACTCCACTACAAAGCACTACGACACACTAGTTCAACTTCGACTAGTTTTCGGATGTTTTGGATGTTTGACCTCCAAAATCTTCCAAACTTCATATAATGCCTATAAACATTAAAATTACTCCTTTAAAGACTCTTTTAACACATGACACTCATGTTAGTCTCTAGATTCACCTAGTTCATTTTGGGGTCCTTACAATATCCCCCACTTGGGAAACATTCACCCTTGAATCACACCTTCTTAAACACTTCTTGAAGGACTTAATCTATACTAGCAGCCCTTCAAAACCATCGAAATTTGTCACCCATACTAACACTTTGGTGGGAGAACCATTACTATAATCCAAACTAAGCAACTAAACCAAAACTAAGGGAATTAAGGATACATAAGCAGTTTTAAATAACTAAATTATTGATTAAAGAACTAAAAAAATTAACTAACATGAATCCGGAAATACAAACCCTTGAACCTGAACGTCAGTGTACTAAAACTCCACTAACGACAAGTTTAAGTACAAGGGGTACAACCTTGAAACTAAACAACACCTTAAATAATATTTTGAGTTCGAAGAGAGTCTACTTTAACATGGACAACTCAAGGCAGCGTGGAATAACTAGCTCACCTTTGAATATGAAATGGTCACTGATCTTCTAAATCAAGTCTGTCAATAGCCGTAGGAAGATGAAGTGTACTCAACAAAAATAAGATAAAGTGCGGAATTAGTACACAACCACCGTGTACTTGTAGAATCTTGAGGCTATCCTAATAAGTGAAACATATATATGTAATTACAACAATATAACCACGTAACATACTAAATATTAACACTATTGATTTATAAAATCTTCATAGTATAAAAGAACCAAACCACAACCACTCTTATAGTCTACTTATGCAATGCATGAATAAAGTCTCATTCCCACATTCACACTAAGTAGAACTCTTTGAGAAGTCATAATTCATGGTCCGTGTTCATGTTCGTAAAAATAAGCCAATATATTACAAGTCAATGATCCTCTCATGGAACCTAATCTAATGGTCCTCTCAACAAACCCAAACCTAAATTGTTAGTTTGCCGAAACGTGGAAATCCAATCTTATTTTTATGTCAGAACGTGGTAACCGATCCCATGATTGTGTCGGAACGAGGCAACCCATCCAAGTTAATTTGCCGAAACATGGTAATCTGATCCCAATCACACACCACAATCACAATCACTATCACAATCGCAAGTACATAATCAAGACCATACAATAAGAAATGATTCATGGCATACAATTATTTAATTATCCTCATTTACAATTTGGGTGATGAATAATGCAACACTTGCATACACACATGCATTATAAGCAATTACAAACATATATCACACCAACATGAAATCACAATCATCACCTACCTCGAATCCAAGCTTGAATCCCCTAAGGCACTTGAATCTTCCCTTTACGGATTCATTCTGCTTGTTCTAGATATACAATAATTAATATATGCAAGTATCAACAATCAAATGTCTTATTATTCAGATTATAACAAACTCAATAACCCTAGACCAATCGAAGATCCTAATACCAAATTAAAGTTTTTTCCACAATAATTCTTAGATTAAAACCCTTTCCCATCGATATTAATACAAGAAAATAGGTTCCTATGGATCGAAAAACATATTCGGGGAGTTAAAACATTACCTTTAGCCTGAAAATGGTGAAAAAATTTTAAGAACTTTTCTGGTCGCCTCCTTAGCCCTAAAAGTAAAAAAATACCAAATATGGTAGTTTTAGGTTTATTAACAACTTTAAGTCGTGCCTGGCCACTCCAGCGGACCCATCCCGCTATAACAACGCGTCTACAGTGGCCGAAGCGGAGATAAAATATATCCATTTACGCAAAGATCATTTTTGGGATTTCTACTCATCCAATCTTGATTTTGTCAATTGCTACGGGTTCTTTATTGTCGCCAGCCATTAATGTATAAAATTTACAGTTATATCTCTCATTAATTACTAGATTTCCTACATCTTAATGATTCCGATTTCATCCAAATCTGAACTAGGTTAGGGATTCCAAGTTACTTCCAAAAGGTTTTCTGGCCCCAATTCTTTCTTTCATTGACTTTTCCATAACAACGGAACCAGGTAGTTACAGAAAGAACATTGAAGATAAAATTTTGCTATTCTTCAACTTATTTATACTTGAATGGCTCTTTCTTTGAACTTATGAAATTATATTGTATTTCTTATTTATTTTATAAATATATGAGCTATTTAAAAAAGTTAAATTTTTTAAGAAAAAAATGAAAATGTGATATGCCATCCCAATAAGAGAGAGAATATTATTTTTTATGTGTGTTAAGTACATTTTGAGGAAAATATTGAAAGTTGGGTGATAGTGTATTCCTAAAACAAACTTATATTACTAGGTAATTTCTCAAACATGGATGACTATCCAGGTAAATTACTCTATTAGAAATGGATCAAATATATCCTCTGTTTGATTTAAAATTTAAAAATTATTTTTACCCTTAATGTATTGACTCACTTTTATCCCTCAAAACTAACATATGTCATATCACCTTAAAACTAACTTCAAGTAAACTTATTTTACTTACTTGGAAATTTCAAAGGACACCACCAACACTAACGGCGGTGCCACATTCAAGGTTGTCGCTTTTGGGATATATTATCAACCACATATTTGAATATAATATTTATATAGGAGTATTATATATTCAGGTTTAATAAAAATTCTAATAAATCACATATTCTTCATGATTTTAACGTATTCCATGTTGCAGAACATTCTCTATGAGAACTCATTTTTGGGGCCAGTTTCACTTACCTGCTATCGACTACTATTCTCTGGTCCACCATGACTTAAATGGTGTCGTATTGAAGAATCGGGCAGTGGAGTAAAATTGAAGAGGCAAAGATCGTTTATATTTTCCTCACAATTAAGAATTTAAAAAAATTACTAGTATTCAACAAACTTTTTGAATTTTGAGATTCAATCAAGTTTAATTTTTATCATAATTTATTTTTATATTTTTTAATTATTTAAAATTGTAAATTATTGTGATTTATAGTAATTTTTTCATAGCTTACTATTTATAAATTTAATTTCAAAAATAGAACTTTTCAAACAATTTTAAACCGTATCTCTAGAAAATGAAAAATATATAATCAATGAAGAAGAACATGACACTCTATGCAATACCAAAACAGAGTAATTGGCTTTGAATACGGCACCATGCGGACATCTATGGCAGGTGACTCAAAAAGTAAAAATAGTTATGTTTAGGCTTTTTTTTATTTGGAATCTCTAAGTCAGTAAAGTAAATATTCCCTCCTTTACAAAAATAATGACCTAATTTAATGTCGAACGAAGTTTATGAAAATAAAAAAGGGTTTTTCATCTTGTGGTTATAAAATAAAGTTATGTCAAATGTAGGACAATTCCGTTTAATCTAATGGCCTTAAACATGTCAAGTGGAAAGTTAAAGTCTTGTCAAAAAAGGAAATTGATCATTTTCTTTGAAACATATTAAAAAAGAAAATTGAGTCATTGTTTTTTAAAAGGAGGGAGTATATTTTATGTAATTTTTCAGATGGCATCATATTTGTTAGTTTGAGTGGTAAAAGTTACTCAATACATTTGTAGACATTGATATTTTATTGATAAGTACATATTAGTTTTTGGATTATTCCATAAATTCATGATATATTGAACATGTCAAACTATTGATCAGTGATTAGTATTAAAGTCAAAATAAATGACTTATGTCACGATCAGGGAGCACCCCTAGATCATCCTTTGAGAGAACTAAGACTAGCCTCTTAGTACTCGTAATTACATTTCATAGGTTAAAAAGTGCGGAAAATAAAAACTTTTCGTATATAACTATATAGTGAGATTTACATAAACCTCTCGGAAACTACAGGTGGAGTTTACTTAGACTCCTCGCATATGAAGCATACACAGGATTCTCATTTACACAACATAGGATACATAAGAATTAGTCTAATGTTTCATCTCATATTTAACGATCTAAATGAGTACAAATCATGGACATAACAAATACAAAGTCAACATGCAATATAGGCTTACGTCAATATCTAAATAATAAAAAAAAGAACAATGTCTTTAAAAAAAAATACAACTTCAAATTTAGAATGTAAAAATAGGTAACATCCCCGAATATGAGGACCTCCCAACACTTGGGTAAAAGAGTCCAAGTATTCCTCAATTGGCCTTCTAGGAACTCAATGGCCGGAACCTACAATGTTAGGCAAAAAAGGAAGAAATATGTGTTAGTACAAACCACATGTACTAAGTATTGTTTCTATGCAAAAAAAATCATCAATGCATGAGAAAATGCACAATTTAGTCAAAACTATGCTTTATGTTCAATAACTCAATCATACATATATATATGGAACATTATAAGTCAACCCAACATGATATTAACTCAACACATAAGCAACCTAAAGCAATACAAGTGCAATGCAAATAATAGAACCTCATAACCCCATTCAAAGCTAAGCATCACACAAAGTCACTTACCACATGCATACACATAATCTCATAATTAATCATAACATGCCTGATTCATAAGGTCATATAAAGCTCAACATGCATAAGATATCAACAAATTGATCATACAACCCACCACTAACATCATCCCTTAGGATCCCACATGTGCAATGACTAAGAAAAGCTACATAGCCTCCCTCACCCTATCTAGTAACCTTCAAGACAGTCCTAATAGTACTTTACATAATTGACTTATTCATTTACCTTATTACGCAAGGTAAAATAGTGCAATAACCGACATCAGACCATGTGAGCTACATGGAATCCGGTGTTCTCCTCCCACACCGAAGACAGAGGGTTAACACTTGCCTAAGGTGTAACTAATTTACATAGATGTCTAGGTGGATCCACTAAGCTATAGTCCTCTGTGGGCACATAGTTAAGGGTCAAGGAGATTTTTACTAGAAAATTTGACTTACTAACGTGGAGGTTTCCATCTCATGAGACAACACATAACTTGGGAATCTGGACTTACAAAAAGTGAAGAAACCCATATGGGAGGACGGACTTACTAAATGTGAGACCTACATCTCAATTACATGGCCTTTCGGTACTAAACATCTATTCCATTTAGTAGTCACGATACCTTTCATAGAAGATCACATGAGTATCTTCTAGACCCCTATGTGAACAATTCATTATAATGGCTTATAGATAATCATAATTGAGAACTATCCTTTTACTTTAGAAAACCACATAAAAGTGACTAAACCTTTTACTCAACACTTTATCATAATCATAAGAAATTATTTTCAGTCATATAATAATCATATCTTATGATACTTGCATACTTCATAACCACTTCAATAGTCAAGGGTAAAGGATGAGGAACAATTGTTATCAAAATCACAACAACACATTAGACATAGAAGCATTACCATCTAAATAACTCATACTCCATAATCAAATTCAAGAAGAATCAATCTTCATTCCTTATTTCGCTTTCATTGCCTTCACACTTCTATTACAAAGAATTACATAGCCAATGCATAAAGAAGGTAAAATAACTTTTGAGATATTGCCTGAAGTTCAGCATGATCCTATAGTGGTTAGTACACCTTTAGGAGAAAATGTAAGAACTGATAGAGTATACAAGGATTGACCAATAGTTGTAAATGGTAAGACTATGTGTGCAGACTTGGTTGAGTTACCCATGCATGATTTTGATGTTATTCTTGGCATGGACTGGCTTCACAGTTGTTATGCTTGTTTGGATTGTCGTAGTAGAGTGGTGAGATTTCGTTTCCCTAATGAAAAAGAGCTAGTCTAGGAGGGGTACAACTCGAGTCGTCCTAATCCCTTCATTTCGAACCTTAAGGACAATAAACTGATGTCCAAGGGGTTATTGTGTCATCTTTAGTGTTAATGATTTAGATCATGACATTCCTTCCATAGACTCAGTTTTTGTAGTGAATGAGTTCCTAGATGTGTTTCCTGATGATTTGACTGGAGTCCCTCCCCCTTGAGAGATTGACTTTGGTATCGACTTAGAACCTGATACTAAACCAATTTCAATTCCTCCCTACAGGATGGCTCCAGCTGAACTCAAAGAGTTGAAACTGCAGTTAAAAGATCTCATTGATAAGGGTTTCATTCAGGCGAGCATATCCCCTTGGGGCGCTCTACTGTTGTTTGTGAAAAAGAAGGATGGAACCCTTAGAATGTGTATCGATTATCGGCAGCTCAACAAAGTCACTATAAAGAAAAAGTATCCACTTCCCAAAATAGGTGATTTGTTCGATCAGCTCTAAGAGTCTAGTTTCTTCTCTAAGATTGATCTTCGTTCAGGGTATCATCAGCTTAGGGTTAGGGATGCAGATATCCCAAAGACAGCCTTTCGTACCCGTTATGGTCATTATAAGTTCTTAGTTATGTCATTTGGTCTCACATATGCACCTGATGCATTTATGGACCTCATGAACCGAGTCTTTCGTGAATACCTTGATTCTTTTGTCATAGTATTCATTGATGACATCCTCATCTACTCTAGGACCAAGGAAGAGCATGAACAACATTTGAGACTAACCTTGCAGGTACTTAGACAACATCAGCTGTATGCCAAATTCAGCAAGTGTGAATTCTGGCTTAGTTCAGTGACCTTCCTGGGTCATGTTCTGTCCGATCAGGGAGTGGAGGTGGATCCCAAGAAGACTGAGGCTGTGAAGGATTGGCCAAAACCTCTTACTCCCACTGACATCCGTAGCTTTCTGGGATTGGCTGGTTACTACCGCAGGTTCGTGGAGGGCTTTTCTTCCATTGCTGCCCCACTGACAGTTTTGACTAAGAATAAGGAAAAGTTTGAATGGACGGAGACTTGTGAGAAGAGTTTCCAGGAGCTCAAGGACAGACTCACTTCAGCCCCGGTGCTTACTTTACCTAAGTGTGGTAAGAATTACACTGTTTATTGTGATGCATATAGGGTTGGTTTGGGTTGTGTTCTTATGCAGGTTGGTACGGTGATAGCCTATGCGTCCAGACAACTCAAGGTTCATGAGAAGAATTATCCCACTCATGACCTGGAGTTGGCAGCTGTTGTGTTTACACTGAAGCTGTGGAGGCACTACTTGTATGGAGTGCATGTGGATGTGTTCACAGACCACAAGAGTCTCCAGTACGTGTTCACACAGAGAGAGTTGAATCTACGTCAGCGGAGATGGTTGGAGCTGTTGAAGGACTATGACATGAATGTTCACTACCATCCAGGTAAGGCTAATGTTGTAACTGATACATTGAGAAGGATGAGCATGGGAAGTACAACCCATGTTGAGGATGAGAAGAAGGAGTTGGCGAAAGATGTATACAGACTGGCCAGACTGGGTGTGCGATTGGTTGACTATACTAGTGGGGGTGTTTTAGTTCATCCTTGTTCAGAATCATCCTTGGTAGTTGAAGTCAAGCAGGGTCAGCATCTCGATCATGTGTTGATGGAGCTGAAGGACTCAGTGTTGATAAAGATGAATGAGTCTTTCGCTTTGGGAGGTGATGTCATACTTAGGTATCAGGACAGGCTGTGTGTACTATATGTGGATGATTTGCGGACCAGGATTATTGCAGAGGCCCATGGTTCCAGATATTCCATACATCCAGGTTCCACCAAGATGTATCATAATCTTAAGCAGATTTATTGGTGGGATGGCATGAAGAAGGACATTGCAGAATATGTGGCCACGTGTCCTAATTGTCAGCAGGTTAAGGCAGAACATCTTAAGCCTGGCGGTCTTACTCAGATAATTGAGGTTCCAACTTGGAAGTGGGAGGCCATTAATATGGACTTTGTGGTTGGTCTTCCGAGGACTAGGAGACAACATGACTTCATATGGGTTATTGTGGACAGGATTACTAAGTCTGCCTACTTTATCCCTGTGAAGTCTACTTACAGAGCCGACGATTACGCGAGACTCTACATTGATGAGATTGTGAGATGGCATGGGATTCCTTTGTCTATTATTCAGATAGAGGAGATCAGTTTACTTTACATTTCTGGAGATCTTTCCAGAAGAGCTTGGGCACGCAGGTAAAGCTTAGTACTGCCTTTCATCCTCAGACTGATGGGCAGGCAGAGCTCACCATTCAGACACTGGAGGACATGTTGAGAGCGTGTGTGATTGACTTCAGGTGAGCTGGGATAACCATCTGCCTTTGATAGAGTTCTCGTATAATAATATCTATCACTCCAGTATTGGGATGGCACCGTTTGAGGCACTGTATGGTAGGAGGTGTAGATCTCCAGTTGGGTGGTTCGAGGTTGGAGAGTCATCCATTTTGGGTCCAGAGATCATTCATTAGGCCTTAGAGAAGGTCAGAGTGATTAGGGACAGGTTGGCTACTGCCTACAGTCGGCAGAAGTCATATGCAGATAACAGAAAACGGCCCTTAGATTTTGATGTTGGTGACCAGGTCTATCTAAAGATATCACCTATGACGGGTGTGATGAGGTTTGGCAGGAAGGGGAAGTTGAGTCCCAGGTATGTTGGGCCATACGAGATCCTACAGTGTGTGAGTGAGGTGGCCTATGAGTTGGCGTTGGCTGCGGAGATAGCTTTTCTCCATCCAGTCTTTCATGTATCCATGTTAAAGAAGTGCCTAGGTGATCCAACATCGATTCTACCTGTGGAAGGTTTGGAAGTCGATGAAGACTTGTCCTACGAGGAGGTACCTGTTGAGATCTTAGACAGATAGATCAAGCGGCTTAGGAACAAGGAGATTGCCACAGTGAAGGTGTTGTGGAGGAATCATCTGGTTGAGGGTGCTACGTGGCAGGCTGAGGCCGATATGAGATCCCGCTACCCGCATCTTTTCAGCTCCTGAGATTAGACTTCCTACTCTTAAGTCTAAGTTTCCTTATCTCTCCATTTTTTTGTTGCTATTTCTTGACTGTGCATAGTGATTAAGTTATGATCTGATTGGCATTACACTAGATAGTAGTAGTGACATTCGGAAATGAATGTTCCTAAGGGGGTGGATAATGTAACAACCCTAAAAATGGATATTATAAGTAATGCTTAATGTGTCAAGAATCCCTATGATAAGACCAGGGTTACAAGAATTGATGCACGTAGAAACAGACCTCAGAACCCTTGCCCAACTAACTTTGAGCTTGTAAAGGTTGGGTTCAACCATGTAGTGCTTTTGAATACGAAGATTTACTCGAAGGAGTCTTTACCGGACTTAAAAAGGGGAAATCTAAGGTTTGGAGGGTCTAGGGGTATAATGGTCCTTTTCCTGGCTAAGGGTAGTATCGTCATTACCCTAAATATATAATTAATTATTTAATTAATAAGGTGGAGGGGCAATTTGGGGAGAGAGCGCCGAAAAATGGGCTCTTGAAGTGAAGTCTTGCTCCACCCGGGTTCGAACCTAGGTGGAAGCAATGAATTAAAGTGGTTTTTATTTAAGTTATTAAATTAATGAATTAATTAATAATTATTATTCATTAGCTGATTTAAAATAAAATAGAAGTCAGATTTTTTTTATAATTAAACAAAACCTTATTGACTAAGTCCTAAACTAGACTCCTAAGCCTTATACAACTCCCACAAATAACTTTTAAGAACAGAAAAATAACCAAAGTTCTTCACACTTGAAGAACTCACACAAAATCTCCATAAATCAAACGTTAATCGCACGTTAGGCTAAGGGAGGTTGTCCGTCGAGTGGTGTTGACATCGAGGAGGCTTAGACGTGATCTTGGGTGGAGATTTTGGGAAGCAAGTCGAGGGTTTAACGTCAAAACGGTATGGGTCCCCTTCTCTCTTGGTCCCTTTCCCTAGAGACCCCTTAAGGTTCAAATTATTCAGTCCGAAAACTAGTGTTGTTCCCCGTTGCATGTCCCTGTCACTAGCTCCCAATGATTCGTAGGTTGGGTATGATTGCTGGTAGATTTACGTGTATGTTGTGTTTTCGTGATGAATATGTTTATGTTTGTGTATTTGAAATCGTATGAATGACAACCTATGTGTTCCGAAACTATGTGCATATGTGTGCAAAAATGTGGCAGTGACTATGTGTTCTCGGCTTGAGGCTCCAAAATTGATAATGTTATGGTTGTTATTTTACGTGCATAAACCTATGTAAATCGTGATGCTCATTAAAATGGAAGTATGGCTGATTTGAGTATAAATCTTTTGGCTAAACGAATCTATGGAAAATGCACCCCAAAACGTGTTAAATGATCTATGAATTTCCCTAAGAGTTCAAGTGAAAATGTTGGTGAAAATGAGCTGAAAAATAACCAAATATCCAGTAAACTTACAAGTTTAGTTTAGGCTAAATGTAGATGAACAAATCTGGAAAATTAATTGAGTGAAAAATGAGGTGAGGTCACCAGTATTCGAACCCGCGACCTCACCCATATGATGCCTTAAAAACACAAAAAGGGAAATGGGGGTCAAGGGGAATCGATCTCGGGTGTGCTGGCTGAAAAGTAACGTACAAGAAAATTAATAAAATAAACTGTGAGGTGTGGGAATCGAACCCACGACCTCTAGGCAGCGAATGAGAGTCAAAGAAAAATGAAGGAAAAAGAAATATGAGGCATGGGAATCGAACCCACGACCTCAAGGAAGTGAAGGAGAGTAAAGGACAAAGGGAAAACAAACAGAAAAGAAATGTGAGGCGTGGGAATCGAACTCACGACCTCAAGGCAGTGAAGGGAGTTAAGAGAAAAATGAAGATAAAAGAATTGTGAGGCGTGGGAATTGAACCCACGACCTCTAGGCAGGGTAGGCGAACTAAAAGAAAAAAAACAAAGAGAGGTTGTGGGGGTTTGATCCCACAACCTCATGGTTAACTCGAAATAGACAAGGAAAATTAAAAAAAAAGGGGGGGGGGGGGTTTGGGTGTTCGAACCCATAACCCCTCGGCCAAGGAAGAGAGTTTTTAAAGAAAAGGAACTAAAAAGAAACGTTGATATTGGGGCTCGATCTATGGTCCCAATGTCATGTGGACCGAAATTAAATACAAAGAAAAATGTAAAGTGTTGTCCAAGGGATTTGCGGGTTTCCTTGCCCCAAATTCCGTATTGATACATAAGTCATACGTGAATTAAATGTTCAAGTATAATGCCACCTACTTAGATCGATATCGAGATCTTGGCATACGATGAAATGATTATTATGTAATGAAATGATAAAACCCTAGAAGGGTTAAGTAAGAGTGTGAAACACAAAAATGGCCAAATGCATTGGCATATGATGAAATGAACATTCACGTAAAAAGGGGTGAGTAATTATGCAGAGCAAATGTGCTAATGTTAATGAATATGGCGACAAAATGATATGAGGCTAATGTAAAAGATGAGAATAATCTCAAATGAGCCTAAGTAACTGTTACAAAAACATACTCACCGATGAGAGTGTAAAGTTAATGAAGAGACCAGTCTCTATGAACACTCTAATGAAAGTATTGAGAATAATGTATACTTAATACTAATGATGAGATGAGAAATCATCTATTGATCTATGATGTACTCATACTAGAAGCCAGCTTCCATGACGTATGAGTTGAATGAAATGGAACTTTATACTTAGCACCGATAGACTAGCTATGAGCGGTGATGCCTTCTTTCGGTAAGGGCGGAGGTTCACGTAACTCTCATGAGATGAGAGTGTCCGGCCTGCCGGGTATGGGTCTCCTTGTATCTCCTAGTCTTCGAACCTATACTGCCGATATAGGGATCGGGCGGGGTTCAATTCCCATGTACGCTAGCATGTTTTGCGTCACTTTGGCCGGTGATTCCACCTCTTTTTGGTGTGGGGGAGACACTGGATTTCATGATGCTCACATGATCTATGTCGGTTAAAGTTAAAGTTCCCAATGAATGAATGAGGCCAGCCTCAAATGATGCACATAATGAAATGAATGATACCAAAGGTGTTAGGATAGGATAATCAAGAGGTGAGCTAGACTCAAGTAATGACACTAGGTTATTCTTGATCATTGCACAGCAAACCCGATGAGAGTCTTAAACTACATCCTAGATATAGCTGGTGTTTACACTAGCCTATGAATGAATAAAATGGAGTACGTATGAATGAATGAAGCAGACTCTGTGTTTGCTAAAGAAGACTCCCTAGTTGAGGTCCCATATATTGAGCCCTCATTTTGGAAAGTCTTAATGTCAAGTCCATGATTCCAAGGTCAAATGGCATATGAATGATATGAAAGATGTTATTTGCTATATGCAATATGATATGTGCTATGTGTAAGATGTTATGTGCTGTGTGCAATATGATAAGTATGATGATGCATGTTACTCTCATGGCATGACTTTCCTAATCCAAATTTGGAAAGTTCACTAACTTTCCTAATCCCAATTTGGCAAGTCCACTAACTTGACTTTCCATAATCATGTTGTTAGGAAAGAGCTATTCCTACTCATGCATGTCCTTGGTTTGTGCTTGCATATACCCATACTTATTACAAGTGTGTACTAATCCCATAAAACTCTATATTCTTAGGTGCAGGCACAGGTGGACGCTAGAGCTTACAGGTTGACGTTGCAGCTATCCAGACGTGGAGCTTTCATCCGAACTTGGTAGTCCCTCATGCTTTCAAGGATGTCTACCGTTATTATCTAGCTTAAATGTAGACTTTAGCTAGTGGACCATGTTCCACTAGTGTTTCTTTCCACTTTCATTTCAAGCTTTGTATTGGTGCCGTTTTGGCAAAAATACGTTCAATGCAATTATGAATTGTTTCTTTCATTTGATTATCTCTATATTAGATGGTTGATTTGTGAACGCCTATGATGTTAAGTTTAAAATGTTTAGCATGAAATAAGAAAACAAAAAAGTTCAAATTTTCCGCTAAAATTAACCTAGATGAAGTAAGAATGACATATGTAGGCTTGTCTGCGACCTCTGAGAGGTCAATGACGCCGGTCTCGTCTGGGGTGTAGATTCCGGTCGTGACAGCAATGTACTTTGAAAATCTTTATGCACATTCAATAAGACAATAAATTAGACATATTCATTAAGTCCAAAGCATGTACACCACAAGAACAACAATACTAAGTCTATTCAAGTCAACATACATACCACATAATTGGATGTATAGTCAAAGCAACTCTACCATGAAGTGATAATAGTCACAAGCATGAATGAGAGTACATTTAACATAACCGAAGAAAAACAATTACCCATGAACCCCTATCAAGTCAACAAGTGCAATGATCAAGCAAAGCTCCACAACATTACTCAATAAATTAACCCAACAAGAATCTTGACCAACATCCCACTTCACATAGCATGGCATTTAAGAGTACATATCATCATACTTCAACAATGTAGAACAACACATATTCATAACTAAAACTGATTAACATATAGTATCAAAAATATCCAAGTTCATCATATACATATCATGTACCATTAGAAGCATATTCGTACATAAGAACATCCTCCTAAGACTTCCCTCAAGGATAACTAGTGAAATATTAAGGTAGAGTCCCATACCCCTACCTACAATAAGCTAAACCCTTAGGTTATCTTTGTTAGAGTCCATTCCTTTAATTCATTTTACCTTTTTGGGACATCTTGCCATAATAGACATAGATCACATGAGCCAATGTGGAATCCGGTGTCATGGAACCCTACACTGAAGGAAGGTGGACAACTTGCCAAGTTAGTACCAAAACATGAACATAGCAACTACGTGGATCCACTAGCTAGTATTCCTCTAGGGGGAACATAGTTCAAGAACTAGGAGATATAGTTGGGACCCTCTTTATGCTACATGCATTATAGTCTCCAATCTCAAGAGTACATTAGTGATCCTACCTTCCCTTTGTGGAAGGGACACTCCTCACTCTAGTTCACTCGGTGCTAAGCTAGATTCCATTTTTAAATGTCTTTAATATCTTTATTAATCATCATAGCTTAATGTAGGTCATAGGGTCTAATCCCTTGTATAGTCATTGTCATTATATCATTAGGAATTGCATGAGAATGTCCTTTCATGGAAACCCTCATATGTGAGATTAGCATAATATCATCATCATTTCGTAATAAGGCACATAGGTACTACATAATCAACCTTATACATTTCATCTTAAGCATAACCTCACAATCACATAGTCAACACATTTCAATTCATCATCATACCAACACCTACTTAGGCTAATCACAAGTCATGCTTCAATTGTACTACATCATCAATCACAAGCCATCACAATTTAAGTAAAGGTAACGATCATAAATACTTACTCAATCTACTTCAATAGCGATCATCATGGTCTTACCATCAACCAACCAATTACATCCAACAATAGGTGTAGTAGCATTAATGATTAGTAATTAACACAAGCATAGTAATTACATCATCACTATCCCAATTACATCAATTCATAAGTTAGGGTTAGGGGAATTAGGGTTAATCATGAATTCATCAAGATTTAGATCCAATCGAACCACTACATTACCCTAGTCAATACATACATGAATTAGAATAGATAAATCAAGTCTAATAATCAAATCATTCTTCAATTCCCATCAATTCATTACCAAGATCAAAGATTTGGGAAATTGGGGAAGGGAACATGATCAACATGAAAATTGCATCAATTAACATCAACTAACCAACAATTTATACTCAATTAGTAATAGGAAATCACAATTCATCATCAATTTGAGGTTTAGAAGAAAACCCATTAGAATTGGAAAACCCCATGGAATTGGATATTTTGAAATCAACTTTGAGAGGGCCTCTTGGGTAAACGAATCCCAAGAGTGAAGAAACCATACCTTAAAAAAGATTAATCCACGAAATTGAAGTAAAATCCTAGTGAAATTGACCTTCTTCCTCAAGCTTTCTTCCTTCTTCAATGGAGGACTTGGGGAGAGAGAAAGTAGAGAGAGGTGGTTTTGTTTTGGGAATTTGGTTTAGGTGAGTGAAAAATGACTTAAAATGACACTTAGGATATATGTAATCACCCCCTAAATTACCCCAAAACACCCCTCACTTAAATTGGTCTTTTTGTGAAGTGTAAATGTCAAAAATACGATTTTACCGAATCTGGGAAGTGGCTCCACGTTGCGTGGCCAACACGCATTTTATTCCCCAAAAATGAATTTTGGGACAGTGAGGTCTGTGTGGGCTGCGCGTCGCGCTGCAGCCCACTGATTCTTGAGCAAAGCAGCCTGCCACCCATGTTGGGGTCCTCCTCCACGACCCTTGGGGTGGTCCTTGGGGCATCATTATTGGAGGTTTAGACACTCTATACTACACTCTAACTAACCAAAGTGTTTTTACAAGTTTTAGACTTCATTTGAACCTCCAAAACTATCTCCAAACATAGCGACGTCAACTAGTTCAATTAGGCTAGTTACCGGACGTCAAGGACGTCCTTTGACGTCTTGGCTCTAAAACTTCTCGGATGACTTCTAGACATTATTTTAGGTCTTATAGCAGTATCTAAACCTTTACACTCATGTAAGGCTCTATATTAGGTCTCGACTTTGTGGAGTGTTACAATCAATGAATTGTAACTTGGAATGGTGAATGTGTGCTTCTAGTTGCCTTAAATTAACTATGAATGTAATGAGGTAATTATTTGCACAATGAATATGTGTTTTAACTTTGATATGTACTATATGTTGGCGTTGTTATTGAAATCATGCAAGTGTAATTCCTTGAGTATCGTGAAATCTGTTGTGATAAATTGTAGCTATTAATAATGACATGATTGGGTGTATCGTGGGGAGATGAGTGTTGTGATGCTGAGTTCCTTACAACAATATGAACCTAGTATCGTATATCCTAGCTTGGAAAATTTAGAAATTCGATTGAATTGTAAAAATGGGAACCCTGAAAAACCATAAAAGGGTGAAAAAGAACCCAGAAATTCGGGCATGGGTTCTACTCCCGCCAAAGCCGCAACATAAGGATTGTTCCTACTGGAGATGGTTTCTATCATGGGTTCTTGTCCCGTAAAGCAAGTTGCTACAAATAATGAGGAAGGTGTTCCTACAACCAATAATAGGTTCTTTGCCCTAAAATCTTGGGGTAATCAAGAGTGATCTCCTTATGTCTCTTCCAGTATGTGTCTCTTTATTGATTTATGAAAATTTCCAGAATTTCTTTTGATTATGATTTTCTTTGTTGATTTCATGCTTCTTTATCATGAGCAATTGATGTTCGAAAGACATGTGTAGCTTATTCCCAAGTGGGGATAAGGAGCCTTTGTATGAGGACTTTATATAGTTTTGTTTAGCTTTGAATTGAATTGCTTCCTTGATTTGGGTATGTGGATTTAGGTATAATTTGTGTACGAAGGGCTGCTAGTCTAGAGTAAGTTCTTTAAGAAGTGTGTAAGAAGGTGTCATTCGAGGACGAATGTTTCCCAAGTGGGGAATATTGTAAGGTCCCCAAAATGAACTAGGTGAATCTAAAGCCTAACATGAGTGTCATGAGTTAAATAAGTCCTAATATGACTTATTTATTGTTTAGAGGAATTATATGAAGTTTGGAAGAGTTTGGAGGTCAAACATCCAAAACGTCCGGAAACTAATCAAAGTTGGACTAGTGTGTCGTAGTGTTTTGTAGTGGAGTTTTGGAGGATGGTTTGAGGGTGAAATTTAGTAATAATGGTTCCTATACGTAGAATTACATGTAATGGGTCGAAATTTACGAGAATAACGCCTCGAGGACCAGCCTAAGGGTCCCCGAGGAGGACCCAAACATGGTTCATAGAAGCTTCCGGGCAGACTAGATGTGGAGGCTTCTGCGCGATGCGCAGCCAACAATTGTAGGGAAAAACTTTCCCTGAGATGCGGAGCCATCACAAAACATTCTTTCCCGAAATTCTCCAGAACCACAAATCAAAAATGCCTCCACAACGTGCAGTAAACTCCCATATTTGGTTGCGTCATTTTAAGCAAAATTAAAATTGGTTAAATGGTCCAATAGTTGTAGGGGTATTTTGGGCACTATAGAGTTTAATTATTGGCGGTTATTTTAGATATTTGAAGAGTATTTAAGCAGTACAATAGTCAATAAGACCCTAGACTACAAATCAAAACCTTTCTCTTCCAAAATTCTCCCAAAACCACCATAGAAGAATAAGAGAAATTGGAGGTTACATTCAGACGAATTCACCCGGGTTTCAAGATGGGTTTAAGGCTTTAATATAAGGTATGTAAAGCTTATTCATTCATGGATTCTTCCATCCATGAAGCCCCATAGTTCCCCTTCAATTGTTAATCCAAAGAACCCCATTCAAGAGATGGTTGTGATTGCATTGTAGGTAAGGCTTGATTGTGATCCCAATCTAGTGGGTAGCATTCAATAATGTTTATATGATGATTATATACTGTTTTATGGACTTTTCATGGTTATAGTAATTGAATTTGAAGGTGATCGTGGTGATCTTAGGCCATTAGAGACTTGATGAAGTTTTTATTTTGATTCTTCTTAAATCAATTGTATTCTATATTAATTGATTGTGATTGAATCACCTAGGTATGAATTGAAATAGACATCATTGATTAATAATGGTATTGATGGAAATGAACCTTAAAGATGAATCATGGCTATATTCACCTAGTATGAAGAATGTGAGAAAAAAGCTAAGTCTAGAAGATCTTATAATATATCTATAAATGAAGATAGAATGAACTGATGAATAATGAACCTTAGGATGGTTGTGTTTTCTGTAGATTTATGATGATTTAATGAAAGTGATAGAATTCACTTGAGTATTCAGAGATTGTCAAGGGCATTCCTCCATGAGAGAAAAGGTTGAGCAAGGCTTGACAAGAAAAACATGGAGTATATGATTGACTCCAAGTGGATATGGAAAGTGAGACGGATAGTCTATAAAGGGCCCGGACTCCAAGTATAAAGGAGATCCACACCTAGTAGTTATGATGACTATCCCATTAGGTCTCATGAGGCGGGAGTCCTTCACATAGTAGAGTCAAGGTATCCTAGTAGATATCTCCATATCATATGAACTTAGACGTGCTTCAGAAGCATCCGTAGTGTTCAAAGCGATGAATGAACTTATACATGCCCAAGGGGTATATCTTAGTGTTCATAGTGTGTAAATGAACTTAGACATGCCCAAGGGGTATCTCGTAGGGTTCATAGTGTGTGAATTAACTTAGACATATCCCAAGGGGTATCTCGTAGGGTTCATGATTATTAAGTGATCAATACATACCTTAATAAGTATCTCATATGATCCATATTGTTAAGGAACTTAGACATACTTAAAGAAGTATCTCATAGTGTTCAAAAGATAAAGATAGGGGTTAGGCTTCAAAGTAAGAAGTAATAAAGAAACAATCCAAAAGTAGTACCTTGCAGGAATTGTGTTATAGGGCATCATGAGTGCATTGCACAAGGTATAACCTAGGGTCACTAATGAAGAAGAGATTAAAGATTGAATTGGACTAGAGTTGCTTTTCCTAGTATAGTAGACTAAATATGAGATAATCTTAATAGATGAAGTTAAGTAATAAAGAGGCTATGAAGGGTGAACATATTAAGGATGGTTTTCAAGATAGGCTTAGTATGTGGGGTAGTATGGGCTGACTTATGTACATTACACAAGCATGTTTTGAGATGACCACAATGGTATAGTACTCTTTAGTATGAAGAACATAAGTTTTAATTATGATAGTGAATTATGATCAAGAATTACCAAAGAGATGTACTTAGCTTTGATAGTAGTATGGAATGCTATCTTAGCCATGCACAAGTATACTTGGAGGTATCGTGTGGTGCAGTTCACTTGAGTTAGAAGGACAAGTAAGTAAGTATGAACTCTTATGTACTTTATGATACCTTAATATGCTTATGAGATACATGTTATCCTTATGTCTTTATCTCTTATGATTATGTCTATTATTGACTAACCCTTTGAGATATATTATGTTTGGTGTGATAGTTTCCATACTTATTACATATCGTACTAACGCATATTGCCTACATGTTGTCCCTGTAGGCTCTTGAGAAGATTGAATTGCTTTGAAGGGTAGAGTTCCAAGGTTTCCAAGAAGAGAAGAAGTGGTGAGTCCTCATAGGTTTGAGGATGAAAATTTAAGTTCCTTTATATATTTCTTTATATTTTAGATTTTATGTGGGCTGCATCCCAAGATTTTCATTCATGTCAAAGTTAGATGGTTTATGAGACAAAGTTATTAGAGATGCTTCCACTTTTATGAAAGACCTTTTAATTTATGTTTTAAGAAAGTTTTAAATTCCCTCCATTTAAGCATGATGTTATGTAATGAAGTCATGTGGCTTGTACAAGACATCTGAGAGGTCAAGTACGCCGTGTTCCGATCCAAGGGTTGCCCTATCTTCTAGGGTGTACTTGCAGGTCGTGACATGAAGCATTTGATTTCATCTTCAATATCTTTCTCGTGTTCCAAAATCGGTAGCGTAGTTTTCGTTCTCAAGATGATTTGCTGCTTATTTCAAAGTCGTTTTTCCCTGTTTGCAATCCTTGAAATCCGTGGCCATTGTACTTTCTTCAATTTTTAGCTCGTTTCAATGAACAAACAGGTTATCGCTCTTGTCTAGTTTCTTTTTTTTCTCGCTGAAATAATGTCCATATTACTGCTATATGTTTGAAGGGTGTCGAATGTCTTATGCAGTGGTACACCCGTTTGCTTTAAAGATAAGTTGTATCTTAGAAATTATGTTCTTTAAAAAGCATTGCTTAGTTTCTTATATAAATTAGTGTTATCCAGACCTCTGTAGTAGATTTAAAATATAATTGGATGTCATCTTTGATTAATCTTAATACTGTAAAGGAGCTCTTTTTTTTTTCTTTCTAGCCACTTTGTCTTTGATATCAAGTTTTATAAAGAAATATCTTAACCAAGCAGTCATGTGCCCGTTTTCAAATTATTGCAGTTGTTTCAAACTAGCATATCAATGTTAAAGCTTTGGTTTGAAGCACTTGTTTAATGTGATAGTAACTTTGTTAGTTTACATTGCTGCTACCTTTCTTCTTATTATTTATTAGTATTACTTAATTATTTAAATTGTCCAGTCGTTTTGTTTCAGTTGATGGATTAATATATATGTTTCTCTACAGTCTGATTGTCCACGATATTTATTAGCATTTATGTTTTATGGCATCTTTGCTGCAATTCTTGATTCATTTCTTAATTGGTTGTAGTTGTTGCTTATTTACTACTAGTTTGCTTGATTCATTCCCTTATTATTTGAGATGAGTAATAGATTTTAGTCTAAAGCTCTAAATTTTAATCCTTTTGTTTAGCTTTAAAGACATTCATCTGTATGTGGGAAATGATGCTTAATTTATTTGTAAGTGTTTTCGTCTATGCTTGCTCTATATCTTTACTTAAAGTCGTGAAATATGTTTAAAATCTCTCTTAGTCAAGTGTGAATTGTTGCAAGGTAGTAGCATCATTTTGTTATTGGGTCTACTATTTTGATCATGTATTTAAATACTCAAGTTTAGTCATTAGTACATGGGTGTCTTATTGTCTTTGCATAAGTTTCTTGTAACTTTTTTTTTTAAAAGAAGACTTAATCACACGAACTTCAATGACCTACTCCATTTTTTGCTGATAACTGCTTCCTCATTATTATTTATGTCTGAGTAATTATGCGTAAACCTACTCCATTTAGTCAATATTGGTCTCACTATTTAGTTATCGCTACCATTTAGTGTTCCATATTATTATGTGAAGTTAGTTTATTTTAAACGGAAGTTCATTAAATGCTGCATGTTTTACTTTGTGTTTAACACAACTTGGCAGTAAACTTGCCACATAGATTTATCTTGTTTTATTTTTGGAGTGCTGGTTGCATTACATTGATCTAAAGTATACTCTATTATTAATCGCTATCTTATTTTATTCTATTTTATGTTGAAATTTGCTTCTCCCAAGTCATTGGTGGCTCCCTCTCCTAGAATTTTGAATTGGGGCTGCTAAGGCCCAAATTCTTTCTCTCGAGTCATCCCACAATAACTCGACGTACAAGCCGAGAAGTTGGAGAGATTGGGCCAAGAAGTCAAAAATTAATTTCAAAATGTTGTATTTTGTTATTTTTGGGTTTAAGCCCTTGTAATTTTGTATTTTTATTATCTTTTTAGTTTAGGAGAGGTACCATTGAAATGAGCCTTTAGCACAAAAATGAAATGGGTCCAAATACTGGTCCAGGCGGCCAAAAACTGGATTTGGCCCAAACGAAACTCTCTCTCTATCTCTTTATTTTACCGCGTATTTATTAGTTGATTATTTGCCGTTAGTTTTAGGGTTAAAGAATTCATATCCCCACAAGGCGCTATTTTGTTTTAACGATTCAAACTAAATCGATCGACTCTAAATAGACTTAAAATAATAAATTTCGCAAGATAAAGCCTCACTTAGATAGTAAGTTGATATTTCAAGGATTTCAAATGAACTGAATTTAGTTAAGTTTTTTGCTAAAAAAAAAGTTTTCGGATAATCACAAGTAAGCAAACGTCTTAGGTGCTTTCAAAACCTTCCTAAGACGTTAATAAGAACCTCGAACCCCCTTTTCTAAGCTCTTTTCAATTGATTTCCTATTTAGTCGATCGGAAAAAAATAAGGTTTCTTGATTTTCCTAAAATTAAGTGGCAACTCTAAACAAGTCTTTACAAAAATACAAAAATATGTTTTGCTGAATAAAACACATGCCCGAAAAATTTTAACCGAAGAAAACCAAAATTCACACTTATATAATTTCTCAAACAACCTTTGTTTCCCTAGGACACACAAAATGATATGAAGATGGTCGGCATTCTCTTCCTCAATTGTCAAACAGACCAAAATGTCGTCCATAAAGACATTAACAAACAAATCAAGAAATAATTTGAACACATTGTTCATCAAACTCATAGAAGTTGCATGCGTATTAGTCAACCAAACGACATAAACTAAAAACTCGTAGTTCCCATAACACGTTCTACACGCCATCTTGGGCACATCCTCACGCTTTTGTAACGACCTGGGAGAACCCCCCAAGTGGTCACGCGAGGTACTCGACCTCTCAGAGGTATTGTACAAGTCACTTAGCATTCATTCATTACATAGGTATGAAAAGTAGTGCGGAATTAAAACTTTTGACATCATAACTAATAAGAAACTCTTTCATAAAATTAAAGGAACGAAGTCTCAACATCTCAAGCCAACTTACATACGTCTTAACATCATAGGGTAACGACCATTTACATTGAAGAAACATACTAAGTCTTATACAAGTCTTTAAAAGAAACTAGGAGAAACACAGTTCATGTCCTCGAACATATGAGGACATACGAATCTTGGAAAAATCAACTCCCCAAGATTCACCTTCTAAGAACCTTCACTTATTTCCACCTATACTTTTAGAAATAGAGAAGAATATGGAGTTAGTACAAACAATGTACTAAGTATGGCAATATGCAAAAACATACTTTAAAACTGACATTTTAGTTGAAACATACTTTTCATGATTTTTTAGTAAAACCTCATGAATCAAGTCTATAAGACATCATATAAGTCATCATTAACATAAAAGGTAATACTTTCTTGATTCTCAACATTAAGTAACATTCAGCAAATAATGCATTAATCATTTAGACATTTCTATCCAAATTTATCCTAAGACTCACATAGGTAAGACATGAAGACACTGCCCATACAACCTCTTCAATACACACCTAAGTGATCCTTTAGACTCCCAAAGATAAGCATGCTTCATTTCAACTCAACAAGTCAGCAATCATTACTAAAGATATCAGAGGAAATATACATACATTAAAGAACTTCACATAAAGACGATCGTCTAAGACAACCCCCAAGTTATACTGCTGCAATGTGAAAGTAGCATCCCATATTACTACTTCCACCTAGTGATCCTTAGGAATCACCCTAGACTAGGCACATCACATTCAATCATTACATAACCTTCACCAACGTTAGGCATAAGATCAACATGCTTAATTACATTAGACGTAAAGTCAACTTACTTCATTAACATCATATAGTACCCCATTCATTCATTTACATTATAAGGACACAACAAAACTCCCTCCAAATGTCTACTTGTGCAATGAATAGATGGAATCACATTCCACCACCTACCCATATAGTACACCCTTAGAAAGACCTAGTTCATTACATTCATTTGTGGGGGATAGCTTCAACCGACATAAACCATGAGAGCTTGACATGGAATCCCGATACTAACCCCTACCGGATGAGGAATCCCCACTTGCCTAAGGTAGGGTCATTTTTTTAGCCTTTTAATGGATCTCCAATAGCGAGACCTATGCCGCACATAGTTTAGCTATAAGGAGATCCCTTCTAAGTACTATATCTCAACTCACGAAGAGTACTCATCTCAAGAGGTACATTGGATAAAACATCTATAATCACGAAGAGTATGCACCCCTTCTAAATTCTCTCGGTGCTAATCATAACTCCCCCACGGTGTTTTAGACATTCATTAGATATAGGTTAAGATATACCTAATAAGTTCTACATCTCAACCTAACATTCATTCATTGGAAAGCTCTTGAGAATACTGAGGTTACTACTAAACACTTCATCTCAACTCACGAAGAGTGTTCACCCTAAAATCCTCCTTCTTCATTCATTCATTCTTAGTTTGTGTGTTAGTATATGTGAGAACACCTTTCACATAATATCCATCATTAATAAGATTGACATACGAATCACGATCACCCTACACTCATCATAATTACACAATACAATCATACTTCACATTCACATTATAATTCATTTAGACATAGTAACTTCAAGACACACATTCCCAACTTCATAAGACATCTCATGCATATACATCATAACATCACTGTACTTCACAACAAATGCCTTCAAGGCCACAATCACAATTCACATTTATATTCATATACATAAAGTAAACACCACCACCATAAGTGGACCATACCACTCAAGATCAATCCAAGAAGACTGGAACAAGTTAGGTTAAACTTACCCTTAATCTAAGCATTGATCATCTTTACACAATTCTTCAATAATTTATCATAATTAGGCATAGTTGATAGCATATTATCATAATATAACATAGCATAACCATAATTCTAACAATATCCAATCACATTCATCAAACCCACTTCATAAGCCAAAATTAGAGAATTAGGGTGATCATGGGTTCATGAAATTTTTTATCATAAAATTCATCACTTAACATCAGATAAGTCATCATTAACATGCAAGGTAATACTTTCATGATTCCCAACATTTAGTCACATTTATCAAGTAACATATAATCATTTAGACTTTCTTATGAAAAGTTATCCTAAGACTCACCTAGGTAAGACATGAACAGAACTCCCATACAACGTCATATACATTCCTAAGTGATCCTCAAGACATCTCAAGTTAACAAATCAACAATCATTACTAAAGATGCTAGAGGAAACATACATACATTAAAGAACTTCACATAACGACCATCATCGAAGAAAACCCCCAAGTTACACTAGTGCAATGTGAAAGTAGTATCCCATACTACTACTTCCACTTAGTGCTTCTAAGGAATCACCCTAGACTAGGCACATCGCATTCAATCATTACATAAACTTCACAAACGTTAGGCATAAGATCAACATTCTTCATTACATTAGACTTAAAGTCAACTTACTTCATTAACATCGCATAGTACCCCATTCATTCATTTACATTATAAAGAAACACCAAAGCTCCCTCCAAATGTATACTTTTTCAAAGCTTAGATGGCGTCCCATTCCACCACCTATCCTAAGTAGTACACCCTTAGGAAAACCTAGTTCATTATATTCATTTGTAGGGTCTAGCTTTAACCAACATAGACCATGAGAGCTTGACATGGAATCCCAGTACTAACCCCCATCGGATGAGGGATCCCCACTTGCCTAAGGTAGGGTCATTCTTTTAGTCTTTACATGGATCTCCAATATCTAGACCTATGCGGGTGCATAATTTAGGGATAAGGAGATTGGTTCCAAGTATTATATCTCAACTTACGAAGAGTACTCATCTTAAGAGGTATATTGAATACGACATCTCTACTCAAGAAGAGTATCCACCCCCCCTTCTTCAAATCCTCTCGGTGATAAGCATAACTCTCTCACGGAGTTTTAGACATTCATTACATTCATTAGCTATAGATTAAGAGATAGCTACAAAGTTCTAAATCTCAACTTAACATTCATTAATTGGAACGCTGTTGGGAATAGTGAGGTTGCTACTAAACACTTCATGTCAACTCATGAAGAGGTTCCACCCAACAATCCCCCTGTTCATTCATCCATTCATTCATTGTGTGTGTTAGTATATGTGAGAACACCTTTCAAATAACTTACATCATTCATAATTTCACATAACTTCCATCATTCATAACCTTGACATTCGAATCATGATCACCCTACACTCATCATAATTCACACATAATCATACTTTACATTCACATTATACTTCATTTAGACATAATAACTTTAAGACACACAATCCCAACTTCATAAGACATCTCATGCATATACATTATAACATCACTTTACTTCACAACCAATGCCTTCAAGGACACAATGTCAATTCACATATACATTCATATGCATCAAGTAAACACTGCCACCATAAGTGGACCATACAACTCAAGATCATTTTGAAGAAGAGTAGAACTATTTAGGTCAACTTACCCTTCATCCAAGCCTTGATCATCCGTACTCAATTCTTCAACAATTCATCATAATTAGGAATAATTGGCAGTATAGAATCATAATACAACATAGTATAACCATAATTCTAACAATATCTAATCACATTCATCAAACCCACTTCATAAGCCAAAATTAGAGAATTAGGATGATCATGGGTTTATGGAATTTTTTTTCATAAATTCATCAGTTAACATCGAAAACATCATAATTCATCCATTAAAAACTTTTCATTCAAGAACCCATACTTAGAATTCAAAATATAAGTATTTAGAAACATGAAACCCTTTGAATTGACTCTTTGAGTGAGAGATGAATAACCGATGAAATACCGTACCTTAATTGAAGAAAGGCCACAAAATTAGGATACTAAACTTGAAGAATTAGGCCTTCTTTTTTGGAGCATGAAGTTCATCAATGGAGGTTTTACTGGAGAGAAAATGTTTGAGAGATAGTAGAGCTTATAATTTTTTTTTTATTGTATTTGAGGGTTGGAGTTTTTGATTAGGGTAGTAGGTGTATAATGACCAAATATCAATATATAATACACCCCTAAAATACCGAAAATACCCCAAAATTAATTGGACCTTTTTTAACAAGTCAAATTTAACTTAATGTTTTTGAATTATCGTCGAGGAGAAAGTCTGCGACGTGGAGCTATTCCCACAAGATTTTTGAAAATAAATTTTGATACAGTAGAGTCCGCGACGTGGACCAAATCAATGGACCTTGGTGAACCTAATCCGTGACGCGTACTTGTTCCATCCATGTGCATTTGCTTGTTGTTTTGAGCAGCTTGCTGTTCAAAGGTTAGATCATCCTCAAGGAACCCTAGGGTGCTCCTTGGTGAGCCGTAGCCAGACATTTTGATCCTAAACATGTACCTATAGGTGTTATGGTCATCACCACTTATTTTAGACTCCAAACTACACCTAAAAACACATACAAAATACAAGGACACATTAGCACACACAAACTAGTTTTCAGACGTCTTGGCCGTCCTTCGACGTTTAATTTTAAAAATCATCAAACTGACTTCTAAGGCTATTATTCATAATTTTAACACCTTATTAACTCATAAAACTCATGACAGTCTCTAGCTTTTCCTATTTTGTTTTGAAGGTTCTTACATAATCTTTAGATTAATCTTTAACTGATGGTAACTAGACTAAACCAGACCATAGATCATTCTTAGAGAGAACTGATGCACCTTGCAATTGGTCAACAAGATCATTTATTTGAGACAATTGGTAATCGTTTATAATGGTGACGCTATTCAATTTCCGGTATTCTATACATATCCTCACACTACAATCTTTTTCTTAAAAAATAATTTGAGCGCCCCACGGGCAAGCACTAGGACGGATGAAACCCTTATCAAGATGTTCTTGGATTTGAACTTTAAGCTCTCTTAATTCTTTCAGAGCCATATGATATGGAGGGATGTAAATGGGACGTGTACTAGGTTCCAATTCAATGCAGAAATTTATATCTCCATCTGGAGGCATGCAAGGAAAATCAGTACGAAACACTTCTCTAAATTCTAACACCACAGGAATAGATTCAATAGAAAGAGTTTTCACCTAAACATCCCGATTATGAGCCAAGTAAGACAAACAACCTTGCCCTATTAGTTTCCTAGATCTAACGGAGGATATGATCTTATTTTGCTTAGGCTTGTACAACCTATCCCACTCTAACTTTGCCCATCTTTAATTTCTATAGTCACAGACTCAGTATTAAATTAAGTACAAGATAATAGCGGGACAACCAAGTCATGCCTAAGATTATATCAAAGTCAATCATATCTTAAATTACCAAATAAGTCCAAGTCTGAAAACCCATAAATAAATATGACAAGCAAGGTAGACATAGGTGACTATGAGAGACTGTCCAACTAGGGTAGAAACATGGAAGGGGCATAAAATATCTCCCAAATCATAGCAAATCTTGAGAAAAATCACACGGACACATAAAAATAAGTAGAAGCCGGATCAAATAACATATTAGTCATTCGGTCAAAGACAAGAATAGTATATGTTATCACTGCATCATACCCCTCCGCCTCGGCCTTACCCAGAACTACATAAGAGTAAGCCCTGTCATCAAGACGGGCGACTTCCCTTCCTGGATGCACCGTACCTCTGCATGCGTTACAATTTACCCTACCATTTGGTCCTGATCGACTTCTTTCTCTCCCACCTTGTGGACACCGTCGACGCTTATTACCATTTCCCAGTGGTACAACTGCTTTAGTCTGCTGCTGCGCGTAATTCATCATATGTGGGTGGGGAAAATCTCTCATCATATGCCCAGGCTCTGCACAAATATAACAAGTGCTCTCATAATATGACTTACTACCCATCGAAGGTGCGACTCCCTCGGTATCCTAAATCAAATTATGAGGTGGAGTGCCAAAGTAATTACCTTTAGAAGCGGCCATAGCTAACTGAATTTGCCGGCTTCAAGTATTGACCTCTCCGAACCTCTAGAGTAATATCCCGCAAAGGTGCATGAATTTTTTGCATTCTTAGCCAATGACATAGCCGAACTGTCACCTCCCTTCACTTTCTTCAAAAAATTTGTTACCTTATTGAAGCTTTTTCCTGCAGAGGTCATATGAATAGACAATACATGCAACTCATAATTTATACCCTTAACAAATAGACATATCGTCTATTCCTCGATAGTCACCAATTGTGTAGCATATCTAGACAGTGCATGAAAGTTGTCCTCGTAAGTAGCCACAAACATACAACCTTTATTCAAAGCAATGAACTCATTCTTCATACGATCTCTCAAATTCCGAGGCACATACTTCTCCAAAAATATAGCATGAAACTAGGTCGAAGTGAGTGGGGGTAAAACTGAAGATCTGCATTTCACATATGCTCTCCACAACTGCTGATGTGAGGACAAGATACACAATTTAATCATTATTTACCTCACTTTTTTATTTATATTTGTCCATTTTGAACATAAATTATGGATTGTGCTAAATTGCGTATTTTATTTGTAGGATTAATTTGGTTGAAAAATTAAAAAGTTTGGAGCTAAAACAAATTAAATATGAAAGGTTAAAGAAGAAAATGAAGCAGACAGCTTAATGGATTAAAGTTAATAAAATAATATATTTATATATAAGATGCATATGTCTGTAATTTGTGAATTGCAAAAGTAAACCTGCCACGTGGCATTATCTCAATGCACTGGCCAATGAATGGCAGTGTTGAATCATCCGTTCAGGCGGCACTACTGTTCATGCGATAAAAAGGGAAAAAGTACTCCAATTCTTTTAGGTTTTGGATTCCTAATTTTTTTGAACTCAATTATTTTATTTAGAATTTTCTACATCTATAATAAGGCATGGAAAATTATGATTTAGGGAAGCCAAGAAACAAAATACAAGAGATAATATAAATTTTATTCTACCTTTGGAGCTTTTGAAGAGCCGTCGTGGAGGCCGGAGAATTTTGGTTTATTCTTTCTTCTCCTTTATTATTTATTTTTATTTGTGATTAATAAAAGATAGTTTAGTTATTGTTCTTAACTTTTTATGATTAACACAATCATATTTATTTTAAGAAATTTTAATTGTGTTTTGAGATAATGAGTAGCTAAACTCCACAACTAGGTTTGTGGGAACCATGAGCGATTAACAAAGTATGAATGGTAATTAAACAATTCTCAAATAGGTTTTTGCATGTATTTATAATTTGAAAGTCATTGAAGCATTACACAGATGACAGATACTCTTCTAGCTCTCACCTACTCTAACCTTGCCTATTTCGTTTAGAAGTCTTTTTAACGATGGTCAAAATTAGAACTCGCCTTGTTTCTACTTGCCGGACCAAGGAGGTAGTTAATAAAAAAAGAATTATCAACATAATTTAGTGGGATACTATCTAATAATAGGCTAGTGTCGATTGGTGCGAAGTAATAACTAAGCCATACATCGATTATCATGTCTAATATGAGGTAATGGTAAAGGTTAGTAAATTATACACACGTAGCCGGACCAACATGCAGGGTGAAATTTTCTAGTTGCCGAAGCAAAGTAATTAGAGATACCTAACTTATCACTTTGCATGTATTACACTAGGAAAGAATTGCTAACATCCCTAGTTAATATTTTTTTAATTTAGATATAAATAAATACTTAGTTCAAATCTATTTTTATTTCTTTTATTAACAACTATCGAGTGAAATATTTGATATTCATAACATTCTTCCATATTCTCTGTGGGATCGACCCCGACTCATAGTTGGGTAAATATATTGCATATTATCATTTATATTTGTTTTCAAGAAGTATATTTGAACGTTATCAAGAAGTATTTATCATTGATTACCTTTTCACTCATCCATCACTTTTTCTCAAAATTGATAATTAAGTGTATGCTATGATGCTTAAGGAAGAAACGTGCAACGACTAGGGATTCAACAAAATAGTCAAGGGAATAATATGGCTACCAACAAAAGGCTACAAGCTCAAAAGGGCTAACTAGTGATAAAATATCTTAAAAGGCTAAAATTTATAAGACAAATCAAAGAAAGCCTATTATCATCTCCTAAATAAGGAAACACCTTTTTATTTGGCTTCAATAACATGGAGGGAAAATTCTAGACTAAGATACAAAACATGGAATAAACAAAATCTCACCACACCTGGCACAAGTATCAATCAAGATGGATGAATTTTACTTCTAACAGAGACATGATCATAACAAACTACAATATAAATAAGTTATATATAAAGTAACAACCATGAACCTATATGTCAAAAGGTTTGCAATTTCACTAGTAATCAAGCATTCACAAGAAAGTACTACTTAAAATTAGGCCCAAATAGTAAATATCACATAACTCAAAAGAGTCTTTTCTTTTCTCTCCAAAAATAATGATTAAAAAAAATTATTCCTAAAATAAATAAATAAAAGACACTCGGTTCAAAGGGATTATCCTCAGGAAAAGAACCAAAAACAAAAGCAAAGGAACCCATCCTAAAAAAAATACCTTGATGATGACCCTGGTCCTTCCAAGGACATCGTGCACCGTAACTCATGTAAAATATGCAAGTTGAGGGTGGCTATTATGAAGGAAATCCAAAAAAAAAAAGAATAATAACTGAAACATTCTTGTGATGATGAGAATTACTTGTAAAATAATTGTTGAAGAGAGGGCCGAAAATAAAGACAAGAAAATATGGGTGATGAAGTGTAAAAATTGCAAAGTGCTTAAGGAAATGGAAGTCACTATTATATAGTTTTTTGACCCGTCCCCTAACCTACATTACAACTCATTAAAGTCATATTTGATTATATTCAAGCATGCTTAATTAGTGGAGATGTATATAATTGGCAAACATATGGTTCTTTGTGCATACATGTGAATTTTATTTGTTAGTGTAATTGACATGATGTCCTTAATTTATATTAAATATTTTGAATTGAGTGTGTGGACTATTTAGTTTTATGAGGGCACTTGTTTTATGATAGATAGGTGATGTGATTAACTTTCTTTGATGAGAGTCGGTGAGCAAGCTTAAATTTGATGAGTTCAAAGTCCTTCCTTGGAGTTAGGAGGTTAGAGGTTTTTTGTTTATTTGAATGTCTTGCATAATGATTGAGAAGTCTACTTGATATTTTGAATTTTTATATGGCCTAGTTTTTTGTATTAACCAAAGTGATGACATTTGTAGTATGATTTTTTTAGACGAACTTTAATGGTTGCTCGAGGACGAGCAAAATTTTAAGTGTGGGGTACTAATGTGAGGCCAAAATACACATTTTTATCATTATTTACCTCACAATTATTATTCATATTTGTCCGTTTTGAACATAAATTTTATGGATTATACAAAATTGTGTATTTTATTTGTAGGATTAATTTGGTGGAAAAATGAAAAAGTTTAGATCTAAAACAAATTAAAGATGAAAGGTTGAAGAAGGAAATCAAGCAGACAACTTAATGGATTAAAGTGAATCAAATAACTTAATGGATTAAAGTGAATCAAATAATATATTTATATATACAATGCATATGTCTGCAATTTGTGAATTGCAAAAGTAAAGCTGCAACGTGGCATTCTCTCAATGCACTGGCCAATCAATGGCGGTGCTGAATCTTCCGTTCACGTAGGAAACAAAAAGGGAAAAAGTACTCCAATTCTTTTTGGTTTTGGATTCCTAATTTGTTTGGACTCAATTATTTTATTTAGGGTTTTCTACATCTATCAATAAGGCATGGAAAATTATTATTTAGGGAAGCCAAAAAACAAAATACAAGACATTATATAAATTTTCTTCTAGCTTTGGAGCTTTGGAAGAGCCGTCGTAGAGGCCGGAGAATTGTGGTTTATTATTTCTTCTACTTTATTATTTATTTGTATTCGTGATTAACAAAAGGTAATTTAGTTATTGTTCTTAACTTTTTATGATTAACACAAGCATATTTATTTTAGTAAATTTTGATTGTGTTTTGAGATAATGAGTAGCTTAGCTCCGCAACTAGGTTTGTGGGAACCATGAGCGATTAACAAAGTATGAATAGTAATTAAGCAATTGTCAAAATAGGTTTTTGCATGTATTGATAATTCTTTTGTTTAGAAGTCTTTTTAACGTTGCCCAACGTTAAAACTCGCTTTGTTGCTACTTGCCGGACCAAGGAGGTAGTTAATAAGAAAAGAATTATCAACATAGATTTAGTGGGATACTATCTAATAGGCTAGTGTCGATTGGTGCTAAGTAATAACTAATGCATACATCGATTATGATGTCTAATATGAGGTAATGGTAAGGGTTAGTAGCCGTACCATGGTGCGGGGTGAAATTTTCTAGTTGACGGACTAAGGAATTAGAGATACCTAACTTATCTCTTTGCATGTATTACATTAGGAAAGAATTGTTATTACTAGGATTACCGTGTTATGAGCTTATGGGGAACACATCCCTAGTTATCTTTTATTAATTTTGTTCTGAATAAATGCTTAGTTCAAATCTATTTTAATTTCTTTTATTTTATTTCAATTTTAAACCCCCCATTTTTATATAACGACTATCGAGTTAAATATTTGCTATTGATAATATTCTTCCATATTCTCTTTGGGATCGACCCCCACTCATAGTTGGGTAAATATATTGCATATGATCGTTTACATTTCTTTTCAAGAAGTATCTTTGAACGTTATCACCTGCAAAGGTCATATGAATAAACAATACCTGCAACTCATAATTTAGCCCCTTAACGAATAGACATATCCTCTATTCCTCGGTAGTCACCAATTGAGTATCATATCTAGACAGTGCATGAAAGTTATCCTCATAAGCAGATACAAACATACAACCTTGCTCCAAAGCAATGAACTCATTTTTCATACGATCTCTCAAAGTCCGAGGCACATACTTCTCCAAAAATATAGCATGAAACTAGGTGAAAGTGAGTGGGGGTAAAACTGAAGATCTGCATTTCACATATGCTCTCAACAACTGCTTAGCCTCACCTTGAAGCTGAAAAGTCACAAACTCCACTCCATGTAGATGGATAATTCCCAACTTATGAATCCTCCCATAGAAGTCTAGGATGAACTCATAGGATTATCACTCTAAGAACCATGGAACATGGGCGGTCTCAATTTCAATAACTTAGTCAACATCTCATGCTCGTTAACACTCATAACATGAACCAACAAAGGACATAAGAAAGCATAATTACATTGATTTCAACCCACCTTGGGGACAGTTATAACATACGGGGATTAGCGGGAGCTTGAGTTGGTTGACCTTAGGGAAACTCTCCTAGACCAACAACCCTTTCAAGAAAGACATAATATGTTGAGCTAACACTAGGTCTAAGTGTGGAATACATGTAGTCTCATCCTGCACCTCTTCCTCTTGTCAAACATTCTCATCATTCTCAAACTCTATTTTCTCTTCTACCTCTTATTGATGCGTAGGAGGAACCTCATTCCTGGTAGAATTTTTGACTGGTGCTCCATCCGTAGTAAGTGTCACTCTTTCTCAGACTACCCCTAGATCTTCCCCCACCCCTGCCTCGACCGCGACATCTCGTTGCAGATTACTAAGCTGGAGCATCGACGGGACGTAGTTGAACCTATTGTTAACCATATATGGACAAAATAGTGAAGGAGGTTAGATACTAACTCGAATGGTCAAATACCAATTTGAATCAAGTGATAGAACAAAAGAAGACAAAAGAAAATAGAGGGATTTAACATTAAGTTCTATAGCATCTCGAAGAAAAGTACACATGTCTCCGTATCATTCCGCAAGACTCTACTATACTCTTTTTGGTACATCGAGATAAATGAGCCAAGGCTCTGATACAAACCTTTTCATGATCCAGACCATCGTAATTGGCACCCACACTAACCCTCTGGTGGGAAAACCATTAATAGAAATTAGCTAACCAAGAAATACACAACTAAATCAAGACTAAGGCTTTTAATGTCACGGAAGCAGTTTTAAATGCTAAGAAAAAGAAATAGGGAGTTACCATAAACTCTAACAAAAGTATAATAAAAATAAAGACCTAATAATACCTAGAACCTAAATGTCAATGTACCAAAAAATCTAAAGGTCAACATGTCTAAGCAAATGGGTACGACCTAATTTAAACATAAGATAATCATAATGTATTAATCTAAGTATAAAATGGGGACATAAATGAAAAGAGAAATCATGGCAGCCCGGAAGAACTGAATACTAGTCTAAGTCTAAAATATGGACATACATGAAAAGAGAACTCATGGCAGCCCAGTAGAACTGGCTAACCCTTGAATTTGATGACAATCATTTATATTCCAAATGAGGTCTGTTAATAGCCGCCTGAAGATGTCATGTACTCAATGAAGAAAGAGAAAGTGGAGTATCAGTACACAACCACATTGTATAGGTAGGATCACACTACTATCCCACTAAGTGCAACATACATAAATCATCGCAACATAATAATAACATGTATACACTAAGCATATACAATATCAATATCATTTACGAATAATGATCAATTTCACAATTCGGAGAAATAGACATTTATGTCAATTCAACTATCCTCTCTTGGAACTCACACCCAAAATGCTAGTGTATTAGTACATAGTATCCGTTCTAAGTTAGAGTTTCAGATCGTGAAACCTATTCCAGTGTTTATGCTGGTACGTGGCAACCAATCCTAATTAGTGTGTCAAAACTCAACACTCGATCAATTCAATAAGCAACAATCATAATCACATATATATTATCATAATCATATGGTCAAGTCATGATTCATGACATTCAATTATCCGTCTATCCACATTTACGATAAGTGTGATCAATAATGAAGTATTGATATACATACATGTATTATAATGAAGGAAGAACAAACAAGTATAACACAACATGAAATTACAACCATAAATTACTTCTAAACAAGCTTGAATCCCTAAGAAACTTGATTTTTCCCTTCGTGGATTTATTCTGCTTGATCTTGGTCTACAAACAATTAATATAACACGAGATTTAATAAACAATATTTAAATTCACAAATTAGCAACAACTCTATGAACAATAGATCAAACCTATGATCCCAATATCCCAATTAAAGCTTTATACACCATCCAAACAGTTCCAAAACCCTTCCCCAACAATAATTACCATGAAACTAAGTTCTATGGATCGATAAACTGATTTGAAGAGTGAAAATCTTATCTTTAGCCTTAAGAATGGTGGGAAAATGTCAATAAAATATTTGGGGTAGTTCGTTAGCACCCAATGTTGAAAAGTGCAAAATATGACATTTTTGGGGTTTATTTCTCACTTTATTCGCGACTGTCCCGCCATGGCAGTCCTAATCCCGCTACAATAGCCTCGCCCTAGCGGGAATAATTTTTCCACAATGGATTGAACGCAGCTAGTGAGTCAAATTAAGAGTTCCAAACCCCCATTTCACAAAACACCTTAACCCCATGATACTCAGAAACTACTCATTCACACAAAGATTAGTTTCGGGAGTTCAACTCACCCGAATTAAATTTCGTAAAGTCATACATGTTTCTTAACCCATTATCTTTCTACTCATGTGATCATAATCATAATTATATGACCCAATTGTTAACAAAATTCTTTAGACTTTACTGAGTCCGATTTAATTCAAATCTAGACTAGGTTGGGAAATTTCAAGTTACTATGAAAAGAATTTCGGCCTAAAATGTTTACCCTTGGATTTTCTGTAACTATGGGAATAGGTTGTTACAAAAGTATTCTAATTATTAATGTTGTATGCATCTAATGTTCAATCCTTAAATACAACAAACAAAAAAGGAAAATATCAAGTAAACAACATATTTGTATTTGAATTTATGGGAAAGTTACAATATTTATAAAATATTTACGAAAATATATGTAATCCCTTGATTCTTCTCCTAACGGATGTTCTTGATTTGATGGAATACTTGTGGCTCAACATTTGGAGCAAAAACCTTTTTGTATGCGGTAGACTATCTTGATTTTATGAAATACTTGCGGCTCAACATTTGGAGCGAAGAACTTTTTTATGCGGAAGACTGCTCTAGATTTGATGGAATACTCGCGACTCTACATTTGGAGTGAATATTTTTTGTACGCGAAAAACTTGCAGATCACCATTGAACAGAAAATATTCTCTATGTATTTTAGTGTGTATCCTACTTTTTTTCTCCTCTTTTTGGTCTTATGAAGGCCTCTTCATATAATCTTGAGCTAGGGCTTTTGGGTTATTTCCGTCCTAGTAATTTTGGTTTCTGGACTTGAAGAACATGAGTTGGGCTCGTCCTGTAAACTTAATGGACTAACACAAATATAATTTAAATTTTATGTAAGTTGTAAGACTTTGGAAGTCTAATATCTAATCTAGAGCCTCACATATTGAACAAAGACGGAGAACACTATTTGAAGACCTACAATAATGAATATAATTCATTTAGGAAGTTTTATAGTCAAAACGTCAAGGAACGTCCATGACGTCTGGTGACTTGTGAAATAGAGGTTAGTGTGTCTTGGCATCTTTCATGGGGTTTTAGCAGTTGGAATTTAACAAATTTTGGTATAGAGGTGTTAAACATGTATTAGAATATATTTAGGGTCGAAACGTCTGGGTACGACTACCCAAGGACCACCCTAAGGGTCCTTGAGGAGGACCCTTCCAAAATGGCAAAAAGCTGTCAAAAGACAGTAGCCATCTACAGTTTCCAAATGAGCCGTCGTATAGATGACAGGGCATCGATGGATACATGGTCCAACACTTAGAAATCTTCCAAAAATGGCCAAAAAAGAAGTCTCTGGCACAATTGACGAATGTGTAGTATGGTGGGTGCAAGGGGTCGTCGACTGACCTACAGACCGTAGGTCGGGGTCTCGTAGGTCATATCTGGTTTTGGTATGACGTATTAAGTGGGGCTCTTTTAATTAGTTAGTTGGTTAGTTGGTTAATTAAGAGTTAGGGGAAGACTAATTAAGTTAAGTAAGTGTAACGCCTCCAAAAATGAGCTAGGTAAAACTAGAGCCTAACACTTGTGTCATGATGTTTTAAAGTCCTAAAATGGTTAATAATAGTGTTTATAGGCTGTACGTAGTTTGGAAGTGTTTTGAGGTCAAATCGAAGACGTTCGGAAACTAGTCAAAGTTAAACTAGTGTGTTGTATTGTTTAGTAGTGATGTTTTGGGGGTTGGTTTAAGGGTAAAATTGTGTATCCATTGTTCCTACGCGTGGCCTGACATGCAAAAAGTCAAAACGTCAGAGAACAATGCCCCAGGGACCAACCAAAGAGTCCCCAAAGAGGACCCAAAGTTGGCCAAGCAAGTTGCCATGCCAGCCAGAATCTAGCAACGGCTGTGCGTCGCACAGCTGGCACAAAAATGGGCAAAATGTTTGCCCTGTGACGCGGGGTTGTCACGAACCATTATGTCTTGAAATTTTCCAGAAACAAGATTTGAAAATGCCTCCGCGACGCGTAGTAAACTCCCATATTTGGTCGTGTCATTCTTAAGTCAAATTTGAGTTGGTTAAAATGTCTAATAAGTGCATGGGCCTTTTGGGTAATTTGGGGTTGACTTATTTACGGTTATTGAGTCTTTTTATACCCCTAAACTCACCAATCAAAGCTAAACCCTAAACTCAAAACAAAATCTCTCCATTCTTCTCTCCAAAACCTCCATTGTTGAAACTTAAGAGCTCCAAGGAAGAATATTGGTTTTCTCAAGTTTTCTCCATCAATTTTGTGGGCTTTTGCATCACAATTAAGGTATGGTTCTTCATACTTGAAATCTCTTTCTTCAAGGAGTCAATTCCAATTATTTTCAAAGATGATCAAAAACATGAATTGTCCAATTTCGTAATCTATCCATGGGTTCTTGCATTAAAGGTTTTGAAACATTGTATTATGATTGAATTGATATTAATTTGATGATTTTAACTTAAAAACTCTATTAACCCATGCAAACCATGCACTTCTAGATTTGACTACCTCATGGGTAAATTGATAAATCTTAGTGCTATTGAATTATTGTTTGGATTGATTAGGGCAATTGAATTATGATAGAATCATGGTAGAATTGTTACGATGATACCCTAATTTCATAAATGTATGTTGAATTATCTTTGATTCATTAGGTATTGTAATTATTGGGCTGAATTGATGATCATGGTAATGGGTAAGGGCCTTTGATTATTGTGTTGGATGAATTGGCTATGAATTGAAGTTGTGAGGTTTGAATCAATAGTATGTTGACTTAACATTCTCTATATTGTGTACTCTAGTTGTTCGGTGATGATTATGCTTGGTATGTTCCACTTATAGTGCAGGTGCTTATGTGCTATACTTTTGATTAATGTGGCCTTGTCGGCATTACTTTATGAATTGTGATAGATGTGACCTCGTCGTCATTACTTCAAGTGTCATGGATTTATCATGTTATAACTTGATTATGTGATCATTATGAATGTCAAGATGACTTATGCGTTTATGTGGAGTCAAAGCATGACTTGTTCTAGTTGATGATGTGTGTCTATAGAAGACTATAGTGTAGTCATTATGAGGATTACTTAATGTTTAAGTATTATGTTTCTTTATAGATTATATGATACTTATGTGGATGATTTTTTATAAGTGTTTAGGATGATTAGTAAGTATGCGTAGCTGACCCTATGTGTTTCTAGAATGATATGTTATATGTGAAGTATGTGTGTGTCTTGTTTTGGTAGACTCGTGTCCATTACTTGATACATGTACAATATGAATATGAGTTCTTGACTTAGTATGCTAAAGCTTCTTATTCTTGTATGTGTGATTGACATGTGACCTTGAACATTGTTAAGAAGGTCCTTTATGTGGAACCTTCAACCTAGTTGGAAGGTTATGATATCTTTGAAGTTCAAGTCGTAATGGTATCCTTCTTGTGTGAATGCTGGACTTAAGGTTGATTGGCTGAAACGACATGAAATCATCCTTAGGAAAGTCATTGATCTATCTTCTTGACCATTGTAGGTAGCCTTAGTGGACCCTCTTTTGTAAGGTGAAATGTGATTGCGCTATGAACTAGATATGGAACCTCTTCATGTGATACTTTATGTGACTTACTCTATGAGAATAAAGGCTAGCACCGAGTGAGTATGGCTAGGGGATTTGCTCTAAGATAAGATGAAGTTAGAGAACAAAGAAACCCTTATATTCCTTAACCTTGTTCCTAAATTGGATGTGTCCAAGTTCTACCATTGGAAAGTAGAACACCCTCCATCGGAGTAGGTAGACTCCGGATTCCATGCTTAGCTACCATGGTCTATGTCGGTTATTTCCTATTCTTATCATATGGGATACCTGCTAGTATTGGAGAAGTTTTATGATGTTTAGGTAGTGGTATACGACTCTATCTAGACATTGCACAATTAGGCTTTGAAGATGTTAGTGAGTGAGTCCCTAGGTATTGTCCAAGACAATTACTTGAATGTCCTTATGTGATAAATGTCTCTTAATGAACTAATAAAGATAATGACTTAAGTTAGAAAGCATGTAAATGAATAAGTACTTACCTAGAGTAGTTTAAGGGTTGCTTGGTTAAGTTATGAAGGGGGCTTAGGAATGGTCACTTCATGTCTTATCTAGGGAAGTCCTAAGAATTACTCTAGATAGGGAAAGTAAATTGAATAAGTAGACATGATCTAACCTGAGGTAGTCTTAAGGATTATTTAGGTAATCTTGAAGAGGGTGTATGGGCGGTCTCTTCTTGCATTACTTAAGTAAATCTTTTGATAACCTTTGGGAAGACAATCTTATGTATATATATATACATATATATATATATATATATATATATATATATATGCTATTAGGTGAAGTAAGAATGATTCTATCTTAGGTAGTCTAAACGATCTCTTAGGTGTGTGTGAAGGGATTGTATAGGCGATCGTTTCATAACTCACTTAAGTGAGAGTTAGAATCACCTTTGTTAGGAGGATCTCTTGTCTATATGTTTTGATGTATGCTTGATTCTATTTGTGATGTTTGGTACTTAAATGTGGTTCTTATACTTTTGATATAATGTTTTAATGAAAAAGAGCATATTTCTCATAAATGTTCATTTCTCATGATTTTATGCATTAAGCCATACTTAGTACAAGTGTTTGTACTAATTACATACATTTTGTTCTATCTCAACTTGAAGGTGAGAAGGATCTTGATGGAAAGATTGGAATGTAGTTATCGTTCAAGCAAAGTTGAAGTATGTCCTCACTTGACTCGAGGGCATAATTGTCTTTAGACTTATTATTTCAAAGTATTGTAATAGACTAAGTATTTCAATTTTGTATTGTATGGGCGTGTCCCAAGTATTCTTGAGTCTAAGATTGACATATGTTGAGACTTAGTGTTTTCTATGATTTTTAATATGAAAGATGTTTTAAGATATTTCGTATGATATTTTTTAATTCTGCACTACTTTTCATACATGTATGCAATGAATGATGTCAAAGGGATTGTACAAGACCTCGGAGAGGTCAAGTATGCCGTGTATCAACTCAAGAGTGTCATAACTTCTAGGGGATACTTTGGGTAGTTACAAATTTGGTATGAGAGCGTAGGTTATGAAATTGGTCTTAGGAATAAAAAAAGTCTCATAAAGCCACGTCTAGTAGAGTCTTGATCATCGGTGTGAGTCGCGACACATCTATGATAGAGAGGCTATAGGATGATAGAGTTTCACTTTCTTCATTAATCTTGTTTCGTGCCAATAGCGTTGAGGTTGTAAGTGTCTATTCCTAATTTCTTCTCTTGTGTTTATAGGAGATAAATACTAGAAGGATGGCCGCTAGACGGTTGGAAGAAGGAAGGGTGGATGAGGAAGTTCCTCCTCCAGTTGACCAAGTTCTTCAAGGTGCTCAAATTCCTCCACAAGGTGTTCAAGTCCTTATTGGAGGTCAAGGTAATGAGGTTCCGGTGGTTCCCCCAGAAATGATTAATGGGTATATTAGAGAGACTTTACTTGCTTTAGCCCGAGCTATGTCTACTCATGTGAATAGGGGTATTGAACCTAGAGTGAATGTTGTGCAGAGCACTATGACATCTAGATTGAGAGACTTTGTGAGGATGAATCCTCCTATTTTTCTTGGCTCTGAGGTGGGAGAGGATCCCCAAGAGTTTCTAGATGGTGTGTATAAGGTGTTTAGTTCCATGGGGGTGACTTCTAGAGAGAAGGCGGAGTTCGCTTCGTACCAATTGAGGGAGGTTGCTAAAGTGTGGCATACTCAATGGAAAGATAAAAGGCCGATTGATTCGGGTCCTATAGAGTGGGAAGAGCTTATGGAGGAATTCTTAGGAAAGTACTTTCCCCGTGAGAGGAGGGAGGTGAAGCTTGAGGAGTTTCTTAATCTCAAGCAAGTAAATATGAGTGTTGAGGAGTATTCCTTGAAGTTCACTATGTTGTCTAGGTATGCTCCATCCTTGGTGTCTAACCCTAGGGATGACATGAGTAGGTTTGTGACCGGTGTTGCCGACCTTGTGAAAGAAGAGTGTCGTACGGCCATGCTCCATGGTGATAATATCTTGGCTAGACTCATGGTGTATTCTCAATCCATTGAGGAGTCTAAGCTTAGTAGGATTTCTAGAAACATGAAGAGGAGTGGACCAAGTGAGAAAAACCAACCTAGGTTCAAGAAGAGGGCTCAAATTCAATATTAACCTAGAGATCCTAAGGTCAAAGTTGAGAAGGGTAGTGTTTCTCAAGGTGGTAAGCCTACTTGTGCTACTTGTTGGAAGAAGCACTATGGGAAATGTCTAGTTGGTACCGGGAATTGCTTTGGTTGTGGTAAGGATGGACGTAAGGTGAGGGATTGTCCTACTATTGGGGATAGAGGAAAATAAGGTAAGCAATATCCTCCTAATGTTCCAAAAGGTGGTGCTCCAAAGGGGAAGGTTTGTTTCTATGCACTCCGGGCAAGATGATCAAAGCCGGATAATAAAGATGATGTTGGTAAGTTATAGCTTCTTTCTTTAGTTGTTATGAGTTCCTTCTAAATGGGGGAGTATGGTGAGTAGTGTAGTTTTTATTGATTGTCTCATCTCTTACATTCAACTCAAGCTTGAGAGTTAGAAAGTCATAGTATGTTATATGTTGCATTGTGTTTAGGAGTCTTATTGGAAGTGAATTTCATTTATTCATTGCATTATGCATTTCATGAAGTTATGATTATGTTTTCAATTGAGTTTAGATGGTTATATCTCTTATATTATCATGCTTTCAACATTAATTGCTTAAGAGTTGCTTTTTTGAAAAATTTAGCATGTTTCACTATAAGTTGGCACTTCACTGTAAGATTTTTGAAAAATTGACGAAACTGTTCTTTTGTCGAAAATTGTTGTAATATGTATATAATTGATGTAGTTGTTGAATGATAATGTGTGTAGAAGGTGTTTCTCCTATTTGAAATGAAGTATGTGAGTCTTATTGCATAATGATTCGTAGATTAGTTTATATCTTCTTGTTGTGTTTTGAGTCTCTTAAGTATGTGAAATTGGTGTTCTTTCAAGTTGTATTGTGTATGGTGTGGTTTGTTTATGTGCTGCTAGTGTTGATTTTATTATCTCTTGAAAGTGTTTTAAAAGAAGCGTCTTTCGAAGACGAATGTTGTCCAAGTTGGGGAGATTGTAATGCCTCTAAAAATGAGCTACGTGAAACTAGATCCTAACATTTATTTCATGATGTTTCAAAGTCATAAAATGGTTCATAATAGTGTTTATTGGCAGTACATAAAGTTTGGAAGTGTTTGGAGGTCAAACATCCAAGATGTTCAGAAACTAGTTAAACTTAAACTAGTGTGTCGTACTATTTTATAGTGATGTTTTAGTGAATGGTTTGAGAATGAAATGGTGTATCGATGATTCCAACGCGTATCCTGACATGCAATGAGTCGAAACATCCGAGAACAACGCCCCGGGGACCAGACAAAGGGTCCCCAAAGAGGACCCAAAGTTGGGCAAGCAAGCTGCCGCACCAGCCAGAATATGACAGTGGCTGTGCGTCGCGCAGCTGGCCCAAAAATGGGCAAAATGTTTGCCCTGGGACGCGGGGTTGTCATGAACAATTTTGTCTTGAAATTTTCCAGAAACAAGATTTGAAAATGCCTCCGCGACGTGCAGTAAACTCCTAGATTTGGTTGCGTCATTTTTAAGTCAAATTTGAGTTGGTTAAAATGTCTAAAAAGTGCAGGGGTCTTTTGGGTAATTTGGGGATGACTTATTGACGGTTATTTAGTCTTTTTATACCCCTAAACTCATCAATCAAAGCTAAACCCTCAACTCAAAACAAAATCTCTCCATTTTTCTATCCAAAACCTCCATTGTTGAAGCTTAGGAGCTCCAAGGAAGAAGACTGATTTTCTCAAGTTTTCTTCATCAATTTTGTGGGATTTTCATCACAATTAAGGTATGGTTCTTCATCCTTGAAATCTTTTTTTTCAAGGAGTCAATTCCAATGATTTTCAAAGATGATCAAAAACATGAATTGTCCAATTTGATAATGTATCCATGGGTTCTTGAAATAAAGGTTTTGAAACATTGTACTATGATTGAATTTATGTTAATTTGATGATTTTAAATCAAAAAATCTATGAACCCATGCAAACCATGCACTTCAAGATTTGACTACCTTATGAGTAAATTGATAACGTCTTAATGCTATTGAATTAATGTGTAGATTGATTAGGGTTATTGAAATATGATATAATCATGCCAGCAATGTTAGTATGCTACCCTAGTTTCATAAATCTATGTTGAATTATCTTTTATTCATTACATATTGTAATTATTGAGTTGAATTGATCATCATGACCATGGGTAAGGGGCTTTGAGTTTTGTGTTGGATGAATTGGCCATGAATTGAAGTTGTGAGGTTGGAATCAATGGTATGTTGACTTAACTTTCTCTATATTGTGTAGTCTAGTTCTTAGATGATGATGATGCTTGGTATGGTCCACTTATGGTGGTGGTGCTTATGTGCTATGCTTATGACTAATGTGGCCTTGTCGGCATTACTTTATGAATTGTGATAGATGTGGCATCGTCGGTATTACTTCAAGTATTATGGATTATGTGACCATAATGAATGTTACGATGACTTATGTGTTTATGTGGAGTGAAAGCATGACTTGTTCTATTTGATGATGTGTGTCTCTAGTAGACTATAGTGTAGTCATTATGAGGATTACTTGATGTTGAAGTATGATGTTTCTTTATAGATTATATGATACTTGTGACGACTTATGTGGATGATTCTAGAGAAGTGTGTAGGATTACTAGTAAGTATGCTTAGTTGACCCTATGTGTTTCTAGAATGATATGCTATATGTGATGTATGTGTGTGTCTTGTTTTGGTAGACTCGTGTCCCTTACTTGATACATTTACAATGTGAATATGATTTCTTGACTTAGTATGCTAAAGCTTCTTAGTCTTGTATGTGTGATTGACATGTGACCTTAAACATTATTAAGAAGGTTCTTTATGTGGAAACTTCAACCTAGTTGGAAGGTTATGATATCCTTGAAGTTGAAAGTCGTAATGGTATCCTACTTGTGTGAATGGTGGACTTAAAGTTGATTGGCTGGAACGACATGAAATCATCCTTAGGAAAGTCATTGAGCTATCCTCTTGACTACTGTAGGTAGCCTTAGTGGACCCTCTTTGGTAAGGTGAAATGTGATTGGGTTATGAACTAGATATGAAACCTCTTCATGTGATCCTTTATGTGACTTACTCTATGAGAACAAAGGCTAGCACCAAATGAGTATGGATAGGGGAGTTTCTCTAAGATAAGATGAAGTTCAAGAACAATGAAACCCTTGATATTCCTAAACCATGTGCCTACATGGTATGTGTCCAAGTCCTACTATTTGCAAGTAGAACATCCTCCATCGGAGTAGGGTAGATTCGGGATTCCATGCTTAGCTACCATGGTATATGCCGGTTATTGCCTATTTCCCATCATCTGGGATACCCGCTACAATTGGAGAAGTTCTATGAAGTTTAGGTAGTGGTATGGGACGCTATCTAGACATTGCACGATTAGGCTTTGAAGATGTTAGTGAGTGAGTCCCTAGGTCTTCTCCAAGACCATTACTTGAATGTCATTATGTGATGAATGTCTCTTAATGAACTAATTAACATAATGGCTTAAGTTAGAAAGCATGTAAATTAATAAGTACTTACCTAGAGTAGTTTAAGGGTTGCTTGGGTAAGTTATGAAGGGTCATAGGAATGGTCACTTCATGTCTTATCTAGGGAAGTCCTAAGAATGACTCTCGATAGGGCAAGTAAATTGAATAAGTAGACATGATCTAAACTTAGGTAGTCTTAAGGATTATTTAGGTATGCTTGAAGAGGGTGTATGGGCGGTCTCTTCTTGCATTACTTAATTAAATCTTTTGATAACCTTTGGGAAGAGAATCTTATGTATATATATATATGCTATTAGGTGAAGTGAGAATGATTCTATCTTAGGTAGTCTAAAAGAATCTCTTAGGTGTGTATGAAGGGATTGTATGGGCGGTCTCTTCATAACTCACTTAAGTGAGACATAGAATCACGTTTGGTAGGAGGATCTCATGTCTATATGTTTTGATGTATGCTTGAAGCTATTTGTGATGTTTGGCACTTAAATGTGGTTCTTATACTTCTGATATAATGTTTTAATGAAAGAGAGCATATTTCTCATAAATGTATGTTTCTCATGATTTATGCATTAAGTCATACTTAGTACAAGTGTTTGTACTAATTCCATACATTTTGTTCTATCTAAAGGTGTAGGTGGAAAGTGAGAAGGATCTTGAAGGAAAGTTTGGAATCTAGTTATCCTTAAAGCAAAGTTTAAGTATGTCCTCACTTGACTCGAGGGCATAATCGTCTTTAGACTTTTTATTTCAAAGTATTGTAATAGACTAAGTATTTCTATTTTGTATTGTATGGGCCATGTCTCAAGTATTCTTGAGTCTAAGATTGGCATATGTTGAGACATAGTATTTTCTATAATTTTAAATATGAAAGATGTTTTAAGATATTTCGTGCGAAAAGTTTTAATTCCGCACTACTTTTCATACATGAATGCAATTAATGATGTCATAGGGATTGTACAAGACCTATGAGAGGTCAAGTATGTCGTGTATTGACTCAAGAGTGACATAACTTCTAGGGGGTACTTTGGGTCGTTATAGTAAGTGAATATATAAGGACCTAAACCTAATTAAACTATCCCAACACCCCACAATTCCCAAACTCACATCTCTCTAACATCTCTCTAGCCTCTCTTTTGCCTAAACTTCAACCTCCATTGAAGAACACTAAGGCTCCAATACAAGGACGAATTCACCAAGGTTTTCATCCCAAATTTGTGGCAAGATCATCACTAAGGTATGGTTTCTTTCACTCTTGGGATTTGTTTCCCCAAGAGGCCTTTTCAAAGATGATTTGCAACTTCCCCAAAACTAGGGTTTCAATCTAGACATGGGTTCTCTTTTCAAAACGAAATTGTTGATCAATTGAGATGGATTATAGTATTTTAACATTGTTTAACTAAGCATTAATGGAAAATTATTGTGAATCAATAAAGATTGCCCCTTTGAACCCTTGTTCTTCCCTACATTCATTATGTCCCCTAATTCTATAGAAATTGTGAAAGAGGATGACTATATTAATGTGTGGAATAGTAATTTCTATGTATTACTTCATGAATTTTACTTTGTTTTTTCAATGCCTATGTAGTTCTTTGTAATTGAAGTGTGAAGACAATGAAAGGGCAATAAGGTATGAAGATTGATTCTTATTCAATTCGATTATGGAGTATGAGTTATTTAGATAGTAATACTTCTATGTCCAATATGTGGTCGTGATGTTGATAACAATTATTCCTCATCCTCAACCCTAGACTATTGAATTGGCTATGAAGTATGCAAGTATGATAAGATCTGATTATTATATGATTGAAAGTAACTTCTCATGATTATGATAAAGTGTTCAGTGAAAGGTTTACTTACTTGTATGTGGTCTTCTAAAGTGAAAGGATAGTTCTCACTTATGAATGTTTATGAGCCATTATGATGAAGTGTTCGCATAGGGGTCGAGAAGAGACTAATGTGATCTTGTATGAAAGGTATCGTGACTACTAAAGGGAATAGATGCTCAATACCTAAAGGGCATGTAAATGAGATGGAGCTCTCCCTTTTAGTAATTCCAGCCTCCCACATGGTTTCTTCACGTTTAGTAAGTCCGGATTCCCAAGATATGTGTAGTCTCATATGATGGAAACTTCCACGTTAGTAAGTCAATGTTTCTGCAAAAACAATCTCCTTGACCCTTAACTATGTGCCCACATAGGACAATATCTTAGTGGATCCACCTAGTGGAAAGTGTTAATCCTCTCTTTTCAATGTGGGAGGAGAACACCGGATTACATGTAGCTCACATGGTCTCATGTCGGTTATTGCACTATTTTCCCTAACATAATGAGGTAAATGAATAAGTCAAGTATGTATGCTATTATTAGGGTTGTCTTGAAGGTTACTACATAGGGTGAGGGAGGGTATGGTACTTCTCTTACTCATTACACATGTGAGATCCTAAGGGATAATTCTAGTAGTGGATTGTTTGATTAAGTTGTTGATATGTTATGCATGTTATGTTTTATATGACCTTATGAATCAAGCATGTTATGATTAATTATGAGATTATGTGTATGAATGTGGTAAGTGACTTAGTGTGATGCTTACCTTTTGATGGGATTGTGAGGTTCTATTCTTGGCATTGCACAAGTATTTCTTTACGTTGCTTATGTATCGGGTTAATATCATGTTGGGTTGAATTATAATGCTCCATATATATGTATGATTGAGTTATTGAACATAAATCATAGTTTTGACTAAATTGTGCCTTTTGTGATGCATTGATGATGTTTATGCATATGAACCATTCTTAGTACATATGGTTTATACTAACCCATATTTCTCCCATTTTTTCCCAACATTGTAGGTTCCGGCCATTGTGTTCCTAGAAGGCCATTGTATGCTTCATATGTTAGGAGTCTAAATAAACTCCATCTGTAATATGCGAGAGGTCTATGTAAACCTCATTATATAGTTATGTACGAAAATTTTTAATTTTTTGCACTTTTTAACCAATGAAATGTAATGAAGAATACAAAGAGGCTAGTCTTAGTCCTCTCCGAGGATGACGATGCTGGTTACGTCTAGGGGGTGCTTCCCGGTCATGACAAACTTTGTATCAGAGCATGAGGTTAATGAAATCTTAGGATTGATGTCTCATTGAACCACATTTACGTAGAGTCTTGTTCATGGGTGTGAAGCGCGCCACACTTATGAATGAGAGGCTATGTGATACTTAGAAAAGTCTCACTTTGTTGGCTATCTTGAAGACGTGCCTCTAGAGTCTTAACTCTACATGTCCTTATCTTCTAATCTCTTTCTTGTGCTTATAGGCAATGAATACAAAATGGAACAACGCTCGAAGGGTTGAGGAGAATAAAAATGAGGCGGTTCCCCCTCCGGCTCCTCAAAACCTCAACTTTCTATTGAAGACGGGGTTATGTTTAATGTTGAGATAAGGGCGGCCATTCATAGCTTGACCCAAGTGTTGGCTACTCAAGTTTCTAGGGATACTAGGGTGCAAGTGGTTCCCAATGGTAGCAGTACCGCATCAAGGATATGGGATTTCACAAGGATGAATCCCCCTACTTTCTTTGGCGCTAAGGTGGAGGAGGACCCGCAAGGGTTCATTGTTAAAGTGTTCAAGGTACCAGATGCTATGTGGATGTCTTCTCAAGAAAAAGACGAAACTAGCCGCCTACCAACTCGAAGATGTAGCTCAAGTTCTGTATGAGCAATGGAAGGATGAGAGGCCGGTTAGAGAAGGTCGGATTACTTGGGGAGCTTCCAAGATAGCCTGCCTTGATAGGTTCTTTCCCTTGGAACTAAGGGAGAGGAAAATGCAAGAATTCAATATCTTACGCCAAGGGGGTATGAGTGTGAAGGAGTATATTCTCAATTTCACTCCACTATCCAAGTATGCTCCTACTATAGTGGCGGATTCTAGAACCAAGATGAACAAATTTGTTATAGGAGTATCCGACCTTATGGTGAATGAATGTAGGTCGGCTATGTTGATTCCTAGCATGGATATCTCTCGTTTCATGGTTTATGCTGAAAATATTGAGGAGAAAAAGCTTAAGCAAGTTAGTAGGGTACTGAAGAGGACAAGGGTCAATGATGGAAATTCTTCTAAGGCTGGATTTGAGGTACAAGATAGGCCAAGGTTGAAAAAAAGATTCCCCAATCGAAGTCCTTCTACCATTCCAAGGGTCAACAAAGGTAAAGGGTCTACGCCCAAGCCTAAGAAGGAGAAAGGTAATGGTCCTTATGTGGAGAAGTCTCCTTATGCTAAATGTGGTAAGAAACATGAAGGCAAGTGTCTAGTTAGTACGGGAAATTGTTATGGTTGTGGCAAGAGTAGTCACATGAAGAGAGATTGTCCGATGATGAAGGCTAAAGGTAGAGAGAATTCTTAAGCACAAGAAAGTGCTCCCAATCCTGATTCTCCTAAGAAGAATCGATTCTATGCTCTCCGTTGCAGGGGTGAATAAGAGGAGTCTCCTGATGTTGTCATCTGTATGTTACAAGTGTTCTGTATAAATGTCTATGCTTAACTTGATCCCGGTGCTACCTTATCATTTGTAACCCCTCTAGTAGCTAGAAAGTTCAATGTATTACCCGATGTGCAAATGGAGCCTTTTTGTGTTACAACCCCGGTGGGTGATTCCCTTATGGCTAGAAGAGTCTTTAGGAGTTGTCCTATATGGTTGCCCAATATAGTTACTTTGGTTGACTTGATAGAACTTTAAATGGTTGATTTTCATGTCATCTTGGGAATGGATTGGTTCCATGCTTGTTTTGCTTCCATAGATTGTCGAACAATAGTTGTTCAGTTCAACTTTCCTAATGAACTCGTCTTAGAGTTGAAAGAGGGTAACTCAATTCCTAGAGGTCGTATAATTTCTTGTCTTAAAGCTTGCAAAATGATCTCTAAAGGGTGTCTTTACCATATTGTAGAGTCAAAGATCTTGAGTCCGACAATCCTCCTATTGAGTCGGTCCCCATATTCAGGGAATTTCCGGAAGTCTTTCCAGATGACTTTCCAGAATTCCTCCTGAACAAAAAATTGATTTTGGTATTGACTTATTATAGGACACAATTCCCATTTCAATCCCTTTTTACCGGATGGCTCCGGTGGATTTGAAAGAGTTAAATCTTCAACTAAAATACTTGTTAGATAAGGGGTTTATTCAACCTAGTATTTCACTATGGGAAGCTCCGATGTTCTTTGTTAAGAAGAAGGATGGGTCCCTTATTATGTGTATTAACTATTGCTAACTCAATAAAGTCACAATTAAGAACAAGTATCATCTACCTCGGATTAACGACTTGTTTCATCAACTCTAAGGGGCTAGCTACTTTTCTAAGATTGACTTGAGAACGGGGTATCACCAACTTAGGGTGAGAGGTGAGGATGTACCTAAAATGGCATTTCGAACTAGCTATGGGCACTATGAGTTCTTAGTGATGTCCTTTGGTCTCACGAATGCCCAGGTGGATTTTATGGACCTAATAAATAAGGTGTTCCAAAACTTCCTATATTCCTTTGTGATTGTCTTCATTCATGATATCTTGGTGTATTGAAAAAATGAGGGTGATCATATGCGTCATTTGAGAGTGGTTTAACAAATCCGTAAGGAACACCAACTATTTGCTATGCATAGAAAGTGCCAGTTTTGGTTGAGAATGTTGGCATTCCTTTGTCATATTATCTCAAGTTAGGGTATAGAGGTGGATCCAAAGAAAACCGAGGCAGTTAAAAATTGGCCTAGACCATTGACCCCAACCAAAATTATAAGTTTTTTGGGTATAGCCGGGTACTATAGGAGGTTTGTCGATGGTTTTGCGTCCATTGATTCTCCTTTCACTACCTTGACCAAAAAGAGTGTGAAATTTGAGTGGTCGGAGGCATGTGAAAGAAACTTCCAAATTTTGAAGGATAGGCTTACCTCCGCTCCGGTGTTGACTTTAACGGAGGGTACCAAGGGTTTTGTGGTATATTGTGATGCATCCCGAGTGGGTTTGGGGTGTGTTCTTATGCAACATGGGAAGGTAGTAGCCTATGCCTCTAGACAACTCAAGGTGAATGAGAAGAATTATCCAACTCATGATCTTGAGTTAGCGCCTGTAGTGTTTGCTCTGAAAATATGGAGGCATTACTTGTACGGTGTTCATCTAGATGTTTATACCAACCATAAGAGTCTTAAATATGTGTTTAATCAAAAGGATTTGAACCTCCGTCAAAGAAGATTGATGGAATTATTGAAAGATTACGACATGAGTGTTCTCTACCACCCCGACAAGGCCAATGTGGTTGCGGAAACTTTGAGTTGCATGAACATTGGTAGTGTGTCTCATGTAGAATAGGGTAAGAAAGACCTAGTGAAGATGTTCATAGGTTGGCTAGATTGAGTGTTCGGTTAAAAGATTCTCCAAATCGTGGTTTTGTGGTCCACCATAACTCTGAATCGTCTTTGGTGGTTGAGGTGAAGTCTAAAGACCATCTTGATCTACTATTGATGGAGTTGAAGGAATCAGTACTTAGTAAGATGAATGTGTAATTCTACCAATGGGGGGATGATGTTCTAAGGTACCAAAATAGATTATGTGTACCGGATGTTGACGATTTGAGGAATAGGGTGTTAGAGAAAGCCAATGGTTCTCGATATTCCATTCATAAAGGTTCACCAAACTGTATCGTGATCTTATATAGGTATATTGGTGGGATGGCCTAAAGAGGGACATAGTAGAGTTTGTATCCAAGTGTCCAAATTTCCAAGAGGTGAAAGCCGAGCATCAAAAGCCTAGTGGTCTAATTCAATAAATGGGTGTTCCTACTTGGAAGTGCGATATTTGGACTTCGTTGTTGGGTTTCCTCGAACTCGGAGGCAAAATGACTCAATTTGGGTGATTGTGGATAGATTAACAAAATCTGCTCACTTTATCCCCGTCAAGTCTACTCATTTGGCGGAGGATTATGCAAAAATATACATTGAAGAGATTGTGAGTCTACATGGGATCTCTTTGTCCATCATATCAGATAGAGGTGCTCAATTCACATCTCGATTTTGGAGATCCTTCCAAAAAGAGTTAGGTACACAAGTGAAGCTTAGCACCACTTTTCATCCCCAAACGGATGGTCAAGAGGAGCATACTATTCAAACCCTACAAGACATGTTGAGATCATGTGTGATAGATTTCAAAGGCAATTGGGACGATCACAAAACGTTGATTGAGTTCTCCTATAATAATAGATACAATTCTAATATTTCAATGGCACCTTTTGAAGCACTCTATGGTAGAAAATGTAGGTCTCCGGTTGGGTGGTTTGAGGTTAATGAATCTTTACTACTTGTTCCCGAGATTATCTATGAAGCTTTGGAGAAAGTTTGTGTGATAAGGGATAGATTGAAAACAGCCAATAGTCGGCAAAAGTCATATGCCGACAATAGGAGAAAGGATCTTGAATTAAAGTAGGTGATATGGTATATTTGAAGATCTCACCTATGAAAGGTGTAATGATATTGGGCGAAAAGGGGAAGTTAAGTCCCCGCTATGTGGGTCCCTATGAGGTTTTGCAAAGGGTTGTAAAGGTTGAGAATACCTAGTGAACTATCTTCGGTTCACCCGGTGTTTCATATTTCCATGATTAAGAAGTGTATTGGTGAACCCATGGGTATTGAAGGGTTAGGTGTGGATGATAGTCATTCCTATGAAGAGGTTCCGGTGGACATCCTTGATAGACAAGTTAAGAAGTCGAGGAACAAGGAGGTGGCCTCCGTAAAGGTGTTATGGAGAAACCACATAGTTGAAGGGGCAATATGGGAGGCCGAGGTCGACATGAAGTCCCATTATCCTCATCTTTTTCCAAGCTAAGGTTAGTTGCTCCTATAGATAATGAAAATGATGAGTAAATTTGAATTTGACTTGTTTTGCAAAAATATGCATAATTATGGTAAACAGGTTTATGCTAAAATGTGTTTTTCATGGAAAAATGCTCTTTTTTTTTATTTGCACTTATTTGTGTAATTGGTGCATTGTTGCCTTCATGAAATGTTATAGAGCATGTCAATCTGAAGAAGTTTCGAGGTAAGTGACTTGATGATCATATTGAGCTCATTGATGTTGAGAAGAAAATTCCTCAAGCTATGATGTTGAGCTCTTATATGTAGTAAATTGTGATTTGAGTTGATATGTGTAAATGCCATATTGTTATATTGATTTGAGTTGTAACTCATGTTATTATATGTTGTTGTTGGTTGGGCTGCTAGTATTGAGTCTATCCTTTCCCTATAGAAAGATTTTGGTGTCATTCGGGACGAATGTTCCTAAGGGGAGGCTATAATGTAACACTCCGGAAGTGTAAGATCTAATATCGAGACTCAAATTTTGAACAAAGACTTAGAACACTGTTTTAAGACCTAAAATAGTGAATATAAATCATTTAGGAAGTTTTAGATTCAAAACGTCAAGGAACGTCCATGACTTTCGGTGAATTGTGAAATTGAAGTTATTGTGCATTGGCATGTTTCATGGAGTTTCATGGAGTTGGAATTTAACGAAATTTTGTTAAGAGGTGTTAAACATGTATTAGAATATGTTTAGGGTCAAAAAGTCTGGGTACGACTCCCTAAGGGTCCCTGAGGAAGACCCTTCCAAAAGGGCCAAAAGCTGTCAAAAGAAAAAAGCCATCAATGGTTGCCAAAAGACGAGCCGTCGTCTAGATGACGAGGTGTCGATGGATCCGTTGTTCCAACCTTATCCATTTTCCAAAAATGGTCAAAAATTAGGTCTCTGACAGAATCTACGGATGTGTAGGACGGTGGGTGCAAGGGGTCATCGACTGACCTACGGACCGTAGGTCGGGGTCTCGTAGGTAAGGCTAGTTTTGTTGTGACGTTTTAAATGGGGTTCTTTTAATTAATTAGTTGGTTAGTTGGTTAATTAAGAGTTAGGGGAGGTCTAATTATTTTAATTAAGTGAATATACAAGGACATAAACCAAATTAATCTAAACCAATACCCCACAATTGCCAAACTCACATCTCTTTAACATCTCTCTAGCCTTTCACTTCCCTAAACTTCAACCTCCATTGAAGAACACTAGGGCTCCAATTCAAGGAAGAATTCACCAAGGTTTTGCATCTAAAATTCGTGGCATGATCATCACTAAGGTATTCTTTCTTTTACTCTTGGGATTCCTTTCCCCATGAGTCCCTTTCAAAGATGATTTTCAACTTCCCCAAAACTAGGGTTTCAATCTGGACATGGGTTCGCTTTTCAAAACGAAATTGTTAATCAGCTGTGATGGATTATAGTCATTTATCATTTTTAACTAAGTATTAATGGTCAATTACTGTTAATCAAGCAAGATTGCCCCTTTGAACCCTTGTTATTCACTACATTCATTATGTCTCGTAATTCTACAGAAATTGTGAAAGAGGATGATTATATTAATGCGTGGAATAGTGATTGCTATGTATTACTTCATGAATTTTACCTTTTTTATGCATTGTCTATGTAATTCTTTTGTAATTGAAGTGTGAAGGCAATGAAAGGGCAATAAGGTATGAAGATTGATTCTTCTTGAATTCGATTATGGAGTATGAGTTATATAGATTGTAATGCTTCAATGTCTAATGTGCGGTTGTTTTGTTGATAACAATTATTCTTCATCCTTTACACTAGACTATTGAATTGGCTATGAAGTATGCAAGTATGATAAGATATGATTATTATATGATTGAAAGTAACTTCTCATGATTATGATAAAGTGTTCAGTGAAAGGTTTACTCACTTGTATGTGGTCTTCTAATGTAAAAGGATAGTTCTCACTTATGGATATCTATGAGCCATTATGATGAATTGTTCACATAGGGGTCTATAAGAGACTAATGTGATCTCGTATGAAAGGTAACGTGACTACTAAAGGGAATAGATTTTTAGTACCGAAAGGCGATGTAAATGAGATGTAGGTCTCACGTATAGTAAGTACGGCCTCCCACATGGGTTTTTTCACGTTTAGTAAGTCTGGATTCCCAAGATATGTGTTGTCTCATGAGATGGAAACTTTCACGTTAATAAGTCAAGGTTTATAGTAATAATCTCCTTGTACCTTAACTATGTGCCCACAGAGGACTATAGCTTGTTGGATCCACCTAGATAGCTATGTAAATTGGTTACACCTTAGGCAGGTGTTAACCCTTTCTCTTTGGTGTGGGAGGAGAACACCGGATTTCATGCAGCGCACATGGTCTCATGTCGGTTATTGTACTATTTTCCCTAATGTAATAAGGTAAATGAATAATTCAAGTATGTAAACTATTATTAGGACTGTCTTGAATGTTACTACATAGGGTGAGGAAGGGTATTTGACTTCTCTTACTCATTGCACATATGGGATTCTAAGGATGATTCTAGTTGTGGGTTTTATGATCATGTTGTTGATCTGTTATGCATGTAAGCTTTATATGACCTTATGAATCAAACATGTTATGATTAATTATGAGATTATGTGTATGCATGTGGTAAGTGACTTAGTGTGATGCTTAGCTTGGTAATGAGGTTCTATTCTTTGCATTGCACAAGTATTGCTTTAGGTTGCTTATTTGTTGGGTTAATATCATGTTGGGTTGACTTATAATGTTCCATATATATGTATGATTGAGTTATTTAACATAAAGCATAGTTTTTACTAAATTGTGCCTTTTCTCATGAATTGATGATTTTTATGCATAGGAACAATACTTAGTATATGTGGTTTGTACTAACCCATATTTCTCCCCTTTTTTCCAACATTGTAGGTTCTAGCCATTGAGTTCCTAGAAGTCCAATTGAGAAAGACTTGGACTCTTTTCCCCAAGTGTTTGTAGGTCCTCATGTTCGGGGATGTTACCTATTTCTAAATTCTACCTTTGAAGTTGCTTTGTCTTAAAGACATTGTTCTTTCCTTTATCATTTGGATATTGATGTAAGCCTGTATTGGTATGTCTACATTGTATTGGCTATGTCCAAGATTTGTACTCGTTTAGATGGTTCAATATGAGATGAATTATTAGACTAATTCTCATGTATCTTATGTTGTCTAAATGAGAATCCTATGTATGCTTCATATGCGAGGAGTCAAAGTAAATTCCACCTGTAGTATCCGAGAGGTCTATCTAAACCACACTATATAGGTATATACAAAAAGTTTTAATTTTCCGTACTTTTTAACCTATGAAATGTAATGACGAGTGCTAAGAGTTTAGTCTTAGTCCTCTCAGAGGACGAAGACGCCGGTTACATTTAGGGGGTGCTCCCCGATCATGACATAAGGCATATATTTTTACTTAAATATTAATCATTGATCAATAGTTTGACATGTTCAATTATCACGAATTTATGGAATAATCCATAAACTAATATGTACTTATCAATCAATGTGTACAAATGTATTGACTCATTTTTACCACTTAAACTAACAAATATGATGCCATCTGAAAAATTACATAAAATATACTCCCTCCGTTTCAAAAACAATGACTCAATTTTCTTTTTAGTATGTTTCAAAAAGAATGATCAATTTTCTTTTTTGGCGAGACTTTAAGTTTTACTTTAACTTTTCACTTGACATGTTTAAGGCCATAAAAGTAAAGGCATTGCCCTACATTTGACATAACATTATTTTTGAACCACAACATTAAAAAGTCTTCTTTATTTTCATAAATTTCGTTCAACATTAAATTAGGTCATTATTTTTGTAAAGGAGGGAATATTTACTTTACAGACTTAGAGATTCCAAATAAAAAAAGCCTAAACATAACTATTTTTACTTTTTGAGTCACCTGCCACAGATGTCCGCATGTTGTCATATTCAAGGCGAATTACTCTGTTTTTGGTATTGCACACAATGTCATGTTCTTCTTCATTGATTATATATTTTTCATTTTGCTAGAGATACAATTTAAATTTAATTGGCAATTTTTTATTTTTTGAAATTAAATTTATAATTAGTAAACTATGAAAAAAGTACTATAAATCACAATAAATAATAATTTAAAAGAATTTAAAGATATATAAAAAGTTTACGATAAAAATTTAAAGTTGGTCAAATCTCAAAATTCAAAAAGTTTCATATATATTAAAACATATAGAGTACTAGTAAATTTTTTAAATTATTAATTCTAAGGAAAATATGAACGGTCTCTGCCTCTTCAACTTTACTCCACTACCCGATTCTTCAGTATGACACGATTTAAGTCATGGGGGACCAGAGAATAGTAGTCTATAGCAGGCCTTACATCCTTAATTGAGTGAAACTGGCCCCGAAAATGAGTTCTCATAGAGAATGTTCTGCAACATAGAATGCGTTAAAATCATGAAGAATATATGATTTATTAGAAATTTTATTAAAACTGAATATATAATTATCCTATATAAATATTATATTCAAATATGTGGTTGATAATATATCCCAAAAGAGACAACCTTGAATGTGGCACCGCCGCTAGTGTTTGTGGTGTCCTTTGAAATTTCAAAGTAAGTAAAATAAGTTTACTTGAAGTTAGTTTTAAGGTGATATGACATATGTTAGTTTGAGGGATAAAAGTGAGTCAATACATTAAGGTAAAGATATTTTTAAATTTTAAATCAAACAGAGGATATATTTGATTATAGAGTAATTTCCCTAGATAGTCATACATGTTTGAGTAATTACCTAGTAATATAAGTTTGTTTTAGGGCTACAATATCACCCAACTTTCAATATTTTCCTCAAAATATACTTGACACACATAAAAAATAATATTCTCTCTCTTATTGGGATGGCATGTCACATTTTCATTTTTTTCTTAAAAAATTTAACTTTTTTAAATAGCTCATATTTTTATAAAATAAATAATAAAGACAATATAATTTTAGAAGTTGAAAGTAAGAACTATTCAAGTATAAAATAAGTTGAAGAATAGCAAAATTTATCTTTAATGTTCTTTCTGTAACTACCTGGTTCCGTTGTTATGAAAAAGTCAATGAAGGAAGAATTGGGGCCAGAAAACTATTTGGAAGTAACTTGAAATTCCTAAACTAGTTCAGATTTGGATGAAATCAGGGTCATTAAGATGCAGGAAAATCTAGTAATGAATGAGAGATATAATTGTAAATTTTATACATGAATGGGTAGTTAAGACGATAAGGAACCCGTAGCACTTTACGGAATCAAATTTGGACGAGTAGAACTCCCAAAAATGATCTTTCGTGAATGGATATATTTTGTATGCGCCGAGGCCGCTGTAGAGGCGCCGCTGTAGCGGGATGGGTCTGTTGTAGTGGGCCAGACGCGACTTAAAGTTGTTAATATGCCTGAAACTATCATATTTGGTATTTTTTTACTTTTAGGGTTAAGGAGTGGACCCATACGAGTTCTTAACAGTTTTTCACCATTTTCAGGCTAAAGGTAAGGTTTTAACTCTCCGAATCTGTTTTTCAATCCATAGAACCTCTTTTCTTGTGTTAATATCGATGGGGAAGGGATTTACTCTAAGAATTATGGTAGAAAAAACCCTAATATGGGTATTATCATCTTGGGTTGGTCTAGGGTTATTGAGTTTGTTATAATCAGAATACTAAGACATTTGATTGTTGATCCTTGCATATATTATTTGTTGTAGACCTAGAACAAGCGGAAAGAATCGGTAAAGGAAAGATTCAAGTGACGTAGGGGATTCAAGCTTGGATTCGAGGTAGGTGATGGTTGTGATTTCATGTTGGTGTGATATATGTTTGTAATTGCTTTCTTATAATGCATGTATGTATGCAAATTTTGCATTATTGATCACCCAAATTATAAATGAGGATAATTAAATAATTGTATGCCATGAATCATTTCTTATTGTATGATATTAATTATGTACTTGTGATTGTGATTGTGATTGTGGTGTGTGATTGAGTATCGGATTACAAAGTTTGACAAACTAACTTGGATCGGGTTTGCTCGTTCTGACACAAATATGGGATCGGTTGCCACATTCTGACATAAAAATGGGATTTGATTTCCACGTTTCGGCATACTAAAAATTAGGGTTTGGGTTTCATGAGAGTACCATTGGATTAGGTTCCATGAGAGGATCATTGACTTGTAATATATTGGCTTATTGTTATGAACATGAACACGGACCATGACTTATGACTTCTCAAAGAGTTCTACTTAGTGTGAATGTGGGAATGGGACTTCATTCATGCATTGCACAATTAGACTTTAAGAGTGGTTGTGGTTTGGTTCTTTTCTGCTATGAAGATTTTGTAAATCAATATTATTAATTTTCGGTATGTTACGTGGTTATATTATTGTAATTACTTATATATGTTTTACTTATTGCGATAGCCGCGTGATTCTACAAGTACACGGTGGTTGTGTACTAATTCCGCACTTTATCTTATTTTTGTTGAGTATAGGGCATCTTCCTGCAGCTATTGACACACTTCATTTAGAAAATCAGTGACCATTTCAAATTCAAGGGTGAGCTAGTTCTTCCGCGCTGCCTTGAGTTCTCCTTGTTAAAGTAAATTCTCTTTGAACTCAAAATGTTATTTCAGGTGTTGTTTAGTTTCAATGTTGTATCCCTTGTACTTAGACTTGTCGTTAGTAGAGTTTTGGTACACTGACTTTCTGGTTCTAGGGTTTGTATTTCTGCATTCATGATAGTTAATTTTTTTAGTTCTTTAATCAATAATTTAGTTATTTAAAACTGCTTATGCATCCTTGATTCCCTTTGTTTTTGTTTAGTTGTTTATTTTAGGTCATAGTCATGGTTCTCCTACCAGAGTGTTAGTGTGGGTGACAATCACAATGGTTTTGTTCGTGATAAGTTAGTATGACAGCCTAGGTTTATTGATCTCATTGATCCAAAATCAGTCTAGTAGAATCTTGTGGAATGGTATGATGACGTTTGTACATTTCTTTGAGAGACAATATGACTTTTGGAAAAACTCACTTCTTTCTACTCCGTTATGCTATGACTTGAATCAAATTGGTATCTTATTGATACAAATTGACATATTTCCTCCTTCACTCTATGGTTTGAGCTAGAGTAATGGAAGTGGTAAAGACATCAATTGCAAGAGAGGATGCGTATAGATTACTGAAAGTTGAAAAGGCTTACCATTCGGAACAAGTAGCCATTGCCTCATGTAGATAAAATTTTCAACCAATGGCAAGGTGCATAAGTTTTCTCTAAGATTGATTTAAGGTCTGATTTCTATCATTTAGATAATGAAGAGGTTAAGAATTTGGTTTGGACAAGTTCTGTGATTGAAATTAGCGGTTTTATGGGACTCGCTGGCTACTATTGTCGCTTATGGTATGAGTTGTGTCCAATTGGTATCTCCCGATTCCAATTGGTATCTTAACGAAGTGAACTACATGGAGCACAATGAAGATAATTGAAACTGAGAAGGTTCCAATCGGTATCTGGCCTTACGGATAGTATATGGCATGGATCATCAATAATAGTCATCTATGGAGCAAGATAACTAATTAAGAATTTGGACTTATCTATGAATTGTAACTTGGAACGGTGAATTTGTGCTTCTAGTTGTCTTAAATTAACTATGAATGTAATGAGTTGATTATGTGCACAATAAATGTGTGTCTGAACTTCGATATGTACTCTATGTTGGCGTGGTTATTGAAATCATGCAAGAGTAATTCCTTGAATATCGTGAAATCCGTTGTGATAAATTGTACCTATTAATCATGAGATGACTGGGTGTATCTTGGAGAGATGATTGTTGTGATGTTAAGTTCTTTACAACAATATGAACCGAGTATCATATATCCTACCTTGGAGAAATTTATAAATTCGATTTAATTGTAAAAATGGGAACCTTGAAAAAACATAGAAGGCTGAAAAAGAACTTAAAAATTCGGGCATCGGTTCTGGTCCTGTCAAAGCAGCTACATCGGGATTGTTCCCGCTGGAGTTGTGCCACAACAGAGGGATTTATTCTGCTACAGTGGGACGAAGGGAGGCAAAACCTCGTCTGTTTTCCATGTGTTTCCTAGTCATAATATGGACCCTGAATTGTACCACAATTACCAACGATCAAATATAAGTTAGAAGATGTATTAAAATTGTGCAAAACTTGGGCCTATGAAGGTCGGATATAATTATTACAAGTGCTAAAATAGTTGTGACCGGATGACTAATGTGTTTTTTATCCATATTCTACTTATTCGTACGTGTGACTTCAATTGCCTTGGGATTTGATGTGGTTTGTGATATACTTTATTCCCTTATCCATGTTTCTACCTTAGTTGATGAGTCACTCATAGTCACCCATTTGTATCGTGTTGTCCTGTTGTGTGGTGGATTCTCAAATTTGGGTGGATTTGGTTATGTATGATATGACTAACTCGATATAATCTTAGGTATGACTTGGTTGTCCCCCTGATATGCCAGGCTTAATTGTGATGCCAAGACTGTAAACTTAAAGATCCCCGGTAAGGAAAGATCAGAGTGGGAAGGGGTGTACAAGCCTAAGCTAGCTAAGATCATATCCTTCACTCGAGCAAAGGAAACTGGTAGGGTATGATTGTTTTGCATAATTTGCTCATATTCGGGATGTTCCGGTTGGATCCCATTTTGTTGAGTCTATTCATGAGGTGTCATAGTTTAGAGAGATTAAGGATAAAATCCAAGAGCGTCTTGATAAAGTATTCATTCGTCCTAGTGTTTCCCAGTGGGGTGCTCCTGTATTGTTTGATAAAAAGAAGAAGGGTAGTAATATGACACCCCAGAATTTTGTATTAACTAAGACCCGAATCATTCTTCGGAGTGAGTGAGATTTTTGCAAGGAATATAAAATATGATGAATGAGAAAGGCTGCCAAAATATTTTTGGGCAGAAGCAGTGCATACAACAGTGCACATCCTGAATAGGTGCCCAACAAAGGCACTAAAGGACAAGACACCAGTAGAAGCTTGGAGTGGAATGAAACCTTCTGTAAGTCATTTTAAATTTTTGGATGTATTTGTTATGCTCATTTACCTGCTGATAAAAGAACAAAAAAGGATGAACAAATTCAAAAATGTATATTTCTGGGTTATAGTGGTGTGACAAAAGGATATAGGCTTCTCGATGTCAAAACTAAAAAACTTGTTGTTAGTACAGATGTCCTTTTTGTTGAAAAACAACATGGAATTGGAAGGATAAAAAGATAGAGAATATTGCTATCATATCTTCAAATCAAGAAGAGGATGAGAAAGATGAAGATGTCCCTCAAGGAGGAGAATCCTTGATTCAGAGGATGAAGAACCACCTCCAAGAGGAACAAAAATGTTGAGTGACATTTATCTGAGATGTAACTTTGCCGGTGTTGAGAAAATTATGAAGAAGCAATAAAGCATGATGTTTGGAAGAAATCCATGGAAGGAGAATTCGGATGATTGAAAAAAATAATACTTGGGAGCTTGTGGCTATACCCAGAGAAAGAGAAGTTGTAAGTCTAAAATGGATTTAAAAAATCAAACTCAATGAGGAAGGAGATATTCAAAAGCACAAAGCAAGGTTGGTTGCTAGAGGCTTCACGCAAAAACCAGGTATTGATTTTTATGAAAATTTCTCTCCAGTTGCTCGTCTTGAGACAAATGGAACCGTAATTGTTGTTGTTGCACAAAAGAAATGGAAGATATTTTGACTTGATGTAAAATCTGCATTTCTTAATGGAAAATTTGATGAAGAGATTTATGTTGAGAAACCTCAAGGATTTTTTGTTCAAGCGGGAGAAGAGAAGGTGTAAGGCTAAAAAATCTCTTTACGGGCTAAAGCCAGCTCCAAGAGCTTTGTACAATGAAATTGATACATACTTTCTGCAAAATAATTTTCAGAGAAGTAAAAGTGAAGTCTTTTTGTATGTGAAGAAAGAACATGGCAGCATTATAATTGTTTGTCTCTCTGTGGATGATCTGCTCTTCATAGGAAATGATGTGAAGATGATGCAAAAATTCAAGCAAGATATGATGCTAGCCTATGAAATGGGTGATCTTGGGTCTCTAAATTATTTCATGGGCATCAAAGTTTCTCAAGTTAAAAGGTTTGCTATCTTCGAGAAGGCATTGATGTTTTCAAGCAAATGCATTAAGGGGGAGGGTTGGAATTAATGCATTCACTTCACACCTTGATGTTTAGTATTTCAATATTGTCTCTTAGTTTCTCAATAAGCCTTTTAGGATTTTGTAATACATGTATCTAGTAATTTGTGATACATGTATCTAGTTAATTGTGCAAGACTTTTTATTTTCTATTTTGAGTAATATAAATAGTGATGTAGTTGATGGTTGCAATCATCTCAACTGGACTTAAACAACCTATAATAAACTTGAGCATTCTCTAAAGGTAATATTTTTCTTCCATATTTCCTACAGGATAACCATTACATAGAGTTACAAACGAAAGTTTTTGCGCTTGGTTAATTATAGTTTCTCATCTTATTATCTAATTCATTAAGCATCCTCATGTGACAACATGTTATTATTGCTTCTTTACATACCAATACATATGGTATGTGTAGTGATTTACTGATTTCCAATGGTTTGGAATGCTTCGTTTTCATGAATAAAAGTTCAAGTATAGAAGTTAGCAAACTTTTGTAGTTGGCTCTTATTTCATACTAAGCAAAGTATCAATGATCTGTATATTTTCACCCGGAGATAATAGGTGTCTAGTATTATCACATGTACTTATAGATATACTTAGACTCTTAAAGATTCCATTAAATGCTTCATAGACATGTAAATATTCTGCCAACGGTTATAGTTTCATCCATCAATCATGTCACATCCTAACCTGGGTGAGGAAGACTATGCTTTGTATTAACAGTTGAACTATATACATATATATGTTGAAACATATGACCCAACTCTATAGAAAAAAACCTTTGAGAGAAAAAATTAGCTAGTTTAATACATAATTGTAGATAAACAAAGGGATACTAAGCCTGAATTATATGTATAACATAATTTACTGATATCTAAAACCGAGAGACATGTATGACTTAAATGCCCACACTAGTCTATATGACTTAAAGGCCCACACTAGTCTATAAATATATTACTATAAACTTATAAGAGAATACTCATCAACATAGGTCAATAACCTATATATACTGCACTTAAGCAATAGCCTTCGGACTTTTCCTTTGTTCAAACCACACTTAAGCAACAACCTTGAGTTGATAAACAACAAACTTGGCCTTTTCAACCAGAGAAAATACCTACCATCTTGTAAACCTCATCAATGAAATCTTGATGATCCTCATCAACCTTAGAACCATGGAATTTTTAGGGATTCATCATAGTGAATTTATTTATCCTTGGCGTCCTTTCACCCATATTTGAGTTCACGGGAGCATTAGAGTCTTTATTGGATTTGGTTGTCATGCCTTCAGCCAACACTTAGAAAGCGTCTCAATATTAAGATTGAGTCAGTTTCTTGGCCAAAGGATCAATTGGAACTTGAGGAACCACAGGCTCCACATTGTCATTGCCCATATTTCTACTCACATAACCTCTTTGAGGGTCCATAGCCTGAAAATGATCGAACTCTACTTAGGAAAATAATCTTTATAGAGATAAACTCTATGGCACGACTTCAGAGTAAAGAAAGTAGTGAAGTTTCCTAAGCGATTTCTAGCCTCTTATTCATTAATGTGACACACTTCACCCTAATGAACAAGACTAGACTGAATGCAGTTTTCCAAATATCCTAGGATCTTTCTCTAAAACTTTCTGCTCTAATACCAAGTTTTCATGACCCAAAAGTACATGCTAGATGTGACCTGATGTATCAGACTCTAAAAGACCCTAAAATACCTCTTCACATGCATGTACACAACATGCTGAAGCAATGTAGAAAATTCATATAATGAAAGAGTTGGACATTTATGTGGAAATCCAAAATAATCTTGAGAAACCTTTCTACAACATCAAGAAGTGGTCAGGACGTAAACTTTACACAACGTAAAATATAAAAAAATTAAAGACATAAAATATAAATAAAGGCGACACGTTCCTTTGGAGTATGAGGATTCACTAAGTCTTAAAATTTCTAAAGTATTCACTAGCCATAGACGGTGGGGGGGGGGGGGGAAATCGTCAAGCCCTACATTAGTAAAAAAATTTAGGCACAAATATGAACTCATACACTGAATGTACCAAGTATAAGGGATATGCGCAAAAACATGAATCATGGTAAAAAAAAAGGGGGGGGGGGGAAACAATCAAAAACATGAAATGCATGACTAAGGTAGACATGGTAAAAACATAAAGAGGCATCATAAGTCATGAATATAGCCAATTAACCTTAAAATCATGAGTAAATCTTTATAAGACCTTTATGAACAACTTAGTTTGATCTATGGGATATCTGCTATTAACCGACATAGGCCATGTGAGCTATTACGTCGAATAAGGTGTCTAGCTTTCATACCAAAAAGAGATATTGTTACTTTTCAAGGCAAGGACCTGAACTTCTAACTTAGCTGGATATACTAGCTATGACACTTAAGACAATCCTACGGGGGCACATCATTAGAGACAATGATATTGGTTCTAGATACTCGACCTCTACTAACAAAATAGCATCCATCTCATATCCTCTTGTTGCTAAGTAAAATCCCAACATATTTTGTCATAAACATAAACACATATTCCTCCATGGAAAATCAAAATTATGTGACTATATCAAGATAAAAAAATTATAGAATAGCTCCTTAAATCTTGAATAATGCAGGAGTGAGAAAACCTTTCACCAACCTATACTCCTTAAGGCAAGAAAAACTTTCACAATTTAAAATTGATGCCAATATTAAATAAATCTAGATGAAAAAACTTTTCTTTTCATAAATCATGTATAAGTTCCTGAAAAAACGATGTTTCATTGATTCATAATTTCTCTATAAATTCATGTGAAGTATGGTTCATTGTCAAAATAATGATCAATATACGTGTTCATATGAGATGAACTGGAATGCATGTTATTGGGTCTACACAATCATAATATGATCACAATCAAACAATTAAATTCATACAAATAGAACCCATGAGGAATTGGAGAATTGGAGAAAACTTTCGGATTTACCCAATGATGAAATCCCTAAGTACCTTGATCTTGAAGCCCTAGGAAATTTATGAATAAAGGAGACTTGAACTTGAAGAGGCAGTATAAGTTACTTCTGTATAAGTCATATATAAGATTTTTAAGTCCTAAACTACCCACTCAAAATTCATTCTTCGAATTCCAAAATTCCAACAATGGCTTAGAATGATCAAAATGACTTAGCTTAGGCATTAATCACATAAAAATATCCAAATACCCTTTAAAATAACTTCCGCAGAATTTACGGATACTTGGTCAACCGTAGGTTGAGTAACTGGAGCCTAAATCTTAAGAAAATCCTTTGACTCGTTCTGTCAAACTTCCTATTGTCTGTAGACCCCATCCGTAGATCTAAAGTTCAACTTAAATTTTCACTAAATTTGGGACTCTTCTATGTTACCTTCCAAAACTTCGTAGAATAAACTAAGTATGAGACATATGTTTTAAATAAAACATCTAGACTCTCTGAGTCTGTCAATCTATGAAGCCTCTACTATACAAGATGAGTGTTGGCACAAGATTCATGACTCCTCAAAAGAACAACTAGTAACAACTCATAAAACTAGAGTTCTCCAAAAGAAAGGACGTCTCACTAATAAGCAGACGAGTGGATGAAGTGACCTCAATAGGATCTTGTTGAGGATCAATCCTACTAACATGTATTGGAATCACTAAAAGATACAGGTCGAATGATATCAATACAATTAATGTACGAGTATGTAATATAGTTGAACAACAAATAACTCAAAGAAAGGACTAGAATAGATAACAATGTACTCAGACTGAATGTAAAGAAATGAATGAGTTAAATCATTTAAAGATTTACAAAATATTTTCTCATCTTTGAACTCAACATATTAAGTGATGTATAAAAATACACTTTAAATCTATTGGTAGATTCTCTAACCGACAACCATCACTATCAGCTAAGAGATGATACAACGTCTCACCCATGCTACCATAATTGTCTTATACCTTGCTGGGATATTGGAATCCTCAATTAAGTGGATCCACTAGGCTATGCTTAAAAATCAATAAGAAATCTTCTAAAAAGTATGATCATTTACCCATGTTGGCATACATGGTTTATGGGGGCTGTGAGTTATCTAAACTCTCCCCCATATTGGTGCTAAATACTACTCCCAATAATATATATAACTCATGATCACATTTTAAAAAAACCTAACTCTTTCTTGGGTTTAATATAATTGCTAAAACTATCATCTTAAAAAGGGTAACTGCTCTTGAAATATCTTTTAAACTCATAACTCATTTAGAAATCTCGGTTTCCCTTTTATCAATGTTAATATTGATAACTCTGGGAATACATAGTCCTCTTATACTCTTACTCAACTCATACATGAAAACGATTTCTCAGAATATATCAAAAGCATATTATAGTATGATCATTGATGACTTGAAAAGTCATATTACATAAACATTGATGGTATATCTAGATGTCATACTGCTCATACATAGATGACATACTCCATTGTCATACTAATCTTGTTTTAGAAAACTATTTTTTCAAAACTCATCTTTACTTCATCAAAAACTCAATTCAAACGTAATTGTTGTCTTTAAAAAGCTTCTCAGCATTTATAATTCAAAATAGGGTTCATGCTGAAATATAGACATGAACAAATTAACTCAAGGATCTCAATAAAAATATAGAATCTCAATATTAATAATAGAATTTTTAAAAGAAACATGAACTCAAGAACTCAAAATCAACATATCTCAAGAATACTAAATCTAGGGAAAGAATCCCAGATTACTCTTTTACTGATTGGAAAGCAGATCTAAGGCGTGATAAAAACTAGTACAACACTATGATAGCCTTACATACCTGGAAGAACAAGGTTCTTCAAGAATCTTGAAGAATCTTGAAGAATAATCTTGATTAGAATTCTTGAAACCCTAGGTCGAAGGTGAAAAATCAAGAAAACCTTTCTCCAGATTCTTGAATTAGTTTCTTGAAATCTCTATGACCAAGAATTATGATTTTCATTAAGTCATTCATAATTGTATGGAGGAATTTGAGTTGGAAAGAATGAAATTTTTAGAGAAGTACTTACATTGAAGAAGAATCTTGAAAAAGATTGAAAGAATATTGTAAAGGATTGAAAGAATCTTGAATGGAGTATTTTGTTTTGATTTTTCCTTAGAATTTTGTCTTTGGGTTTGAGGATAAGAGAATGATGGATTGAGAGATGAAAATTTTATATTTTGGATCTTTATTTAGTAAACAAATTTTTTTAGGGTTTACTTCAAAGTAAAAAGTCAAAAAGGACCCTTTTATAAATGTTTTTACATCGGCTAATTCGTAATACCAATGTATTAGGATACTAAAATTATCATAACCTTTTATTATAACCTTGGATTGTTGTGAAATTGGTGGCTTTGTAAAGGTGATTCAAATACCTTTGATAGGTTATTTGCCATGTAACACTTTATATTCTAAGAGATATGATCATTTGAAATTTACCTAAGTATAATCTTACATCAAAACTTAAACGGTAAAGAATTTTTCAACTCAAACTTTGTTCTAGGGGATTATAGTTACCTTAATTAATATCCAAAATCATTCTCATACTAAATAATTTACCTTTACACATATGGGAAATTTAATAATAGCCTGATTCGACCATATAAGTAACGAAAATAATTCAGGTCTTAACTTAGAAATTTTCGAGCTGTTACATCGTCACCTCATTGGTTCAGTCTTAGAATGAATTACTGAGATTGATTTTCAAGAACTATTTTCTCGCTTCTTATGAGACTGGTCTACGACCCATAGAATATTCTACAAACCGTATAATGGTCTCATGGACTTTAATAGTAGTCAATCTTTTGGCCTTCTTTCCTTTTCCAAATCTTGAGATGTTACAAGCAAATTAAATTTTAGATGGTATTTAAATATATGGTACATAAGATTGCTTTAGATTATAAGTTTATCTTCTTTTCTTATTTATATCAATCAACTCATAAAATAAGTTTTTTATATGCATTAAATTTTAGGTGAGCGTGGATGTGTGGGAGCGGGTGGGTTTCATCTTAGAGTACCTCTATATAAAAAACAATGCATGTTTTCATCCAAAAAATCCCTACCCATTCTAACATTTGTTTTACTATGTTAGTTTCTTCAAGATTATATTTTACTGTTCTTCATAGGTTATCCCTATTTCCCCCGTTCGTCTATCACACAAAATATCATTAGCTTTTTATTATATGAATATTTTCTTAATTTATTAATATTTTCTTTCTGTGTTCTCCATTTCTTTTTGTAGCTAAGTAGATATAATTTTATATAAATCTGATATGAGTGATAACAATTGAGATATAGACACAATTGTAAGAAGCATTGAAATTAGTAAGCCTAAAAATGCTTTAGTTCCTAGATCAGGGTTGGACTCTCTTAATTATGAAAATGATTATTGAAATTTTCTTGATAGACTTTTAGATGTTAACATGACAAATTGAAATTGCTTTTTTGAAATTTTTCCTATGGATTTTTTCTAGTTGCTCTCCATGATAATCCAAATAAGCAATCATTGCTGATCACCAACCCCACAATACCATTCTTGTAATTTCTAATTATGTTATCATGGAACAAAATGATAACCAACAAATGTTATGATCCTATGAGCAAACTGAATTTAGTCAACAAATATGTCTTCCCCTTTTACAACCAGCTTCATTACTTGCTTATGTGTCAATAGTTTTTAGAAAATTTGAATAATAAATTGATGTGCTGTAAAAATTAATGAAGTGTCCTAACATTCACCCTAAATTTATATTTCTCATACGAATAACTCTAATTCGAATCAAAGAATAAAAATACTTCATATGTTTCATTTTATCTTTCTGCTTTCAAATTTTTAGTTTTGTTCATTTGATTTGAAATTAGAAAAAAAAAACTGACAACGACTATCTATAAATTAAAGCAAGAGAAACTCGAAGATGATAGTTGGATATGGTGCTTGTACAAACAAAAGACATTAAAAGCATCTCCATTTTCGAGATTTGCATTTTTCACTGTCTTTCATGTCATAGAATGTTTTAGTTCTCAATTTTCATGACAATAAATAGATAAATTTACATTAGTAATGTTATAGGAACATATAAAAAATATGTCTCTATACCATTACTATATAGATTTTATTTAATTTTTCACAGGAATTGATAAATGAATGAAACTTTCTATGACATTAGAAAAATAGCGAAGAGAGCAAATTTAAAAAATGGAGAAATTGTAATTGTCTTTCAACCACACTTGTACTATATCCATATATGATCAGTGATAACCTCTATTGACTTATTTTTCCTGATTTTAAATCAAAAGTACAACACTCAAACTTTAAAAACAAACTCATAAAATGAAATGGAGTACTTATCGTCTACGAGTTTTGTATTCGAGGAGCCCCCATGGGCAACGTGAAGGTAGAATGAATATTAGCTCCTATCACGGGTTATTTATACAAATCAATTCATTTCCTGGGTGTAGCAGCCACTACTGACACATACGCTAGATAAGAAGCTAGTGGTAAAGGTGGAAAAGAGACTTGTTGACTTATATGAGTTAGCTGAAAGGATCGTAAAATTTTCTGGTTATCATTTATGATAACCTGGTCTGCAGTTACATGAATTGGGGTAGTGATGTTGATGATTACTAAGAATTGATCAGTTGGATTTTCCTGATGAAAAACTAGAAAATTCATATGGTGTCAACATCATAAAGTCTATTAAAAAAGTTCCAATCATAATTTTCATAACTAAGAGATTCAAAGACTTATTTCGGAGCTATAACATTTTTTGGTTAATTAATTTTAAAGCTTCTAACAACCACCCTAATATCATAATTGTTATGATGTACATGAGATTTATATAAAATTATATCTTGTAGCTGCGAAAGAAAATGCATGGTGCAAGGAAACCTTAAGAATTTAAAAATGTGCTTATAGAAAGGCTAATGATATTTTGTATGAGAACTACAACATATAAAAATATAAAAAAAATAACTTAGTAAAAAATGATTTCTGAGTGGATAGGAAATTGCATGGATGGAGATCATTGAACATAATTTGTTTTTTATATAAAAGAACTCAAAGCGGAAACGTACCCACAATCGCGCATCAACATTTACTTACAGTTTTATTCACATTAATTGTTTATTTCTCTATTTTAGTTTGAGTGGAATTGACATATACAAGATAAGAAATCAAAAAGTAGTCTCAACTAATTCTATGTACCCTACTATTTAAGATTATTTAAAATTTAATATTTTCCACGAAAAAGAAATCTTAAATATTGAAACAGAGGTCCCCTAAGATTTTTTTTATAATTTCAATATCTTTTTATATCCATTGAGTTTTAAATAATGTCAAAAAGAAATAGCTATAATCAACATTTTTGTTTTGTATGGAAGATATGTATGCTCGGTGTATGCATCATAACACTAGTACACAGTTAGGAGCATTGATTGATAGATGTACATAGTTTTCTAGAGGTCAGATTCATATTACTTATTTGGGTATCTTATCTCTCATGTAAAAAGGGGAAAGAGTTATTATAATGATCTCATTTTAAAGGTGAAGGATAAGCTTCAAACTTTGAAAGGGAAGAGGATATCTCATGGTGGTAAGGCTACATTAATTTGTTGTGTACTATAAAGTATTTCTATTCATATTCATTAGCAATTGTCCATCTCAAATGTGCAATAAAATTTCTATACAAAATATTTGCCAAATTATTTTGGAACAAAAAGGAAACTTGTATAAGTAAGCATTGGGTTACATGGATGTATATTTGTGTACCGAAAAAGGGACGCGATCTTGGTTTAGATACTTTTTTTATATATCAAAAGCTATGCTTGAAAATTTATGATGAAAAGTTAGAATTGGAAAAATTTTACGTTGATAGGTATTGCAAAAAGGAAAGTCCTTTGTTAGTCCATTCAAAAGGAGGTTCATAAGTTTGGAAATGCATGGCAGAGAGAGAACAACAAAATTCTTGAGAAGTTCATTTGGTGGGAAACAAGAGGCGGTTCAACCAATATTTGGTATGAATATTGGACAAAGCTTGGTTCTTTTCATCAAGAAGATAACTATAAGATTTTGTTTAAAATAGAAGAAATAAAAGATTTGATTAATTAAAAGAGATGGGATATAGAGATACTGCATCAAATATTCCTAGAAATAATTGTCAATTATTTTGGGGTATTTGAAAAACATTCTCACTAGAGATCTTGCTGATAGACCATGGTTGGTGCTCAATAGACATGGAAATTTAAAATTAGTTCTGGGGTGGGGGGCTTATTGAGAGTTAAGAAGAAAGCAAACAAACAATATAATCATATTTGGGGGAATATCTGCCTTTCACATTTTATTTCTTGATTAGGAGGATTTGGAGAAACAAAATTCCTCTAGCTACCATTGTTGCTAGATGTAACAATTCTGTGGATCCTAATTGCTTGTCATGTGCAATGCCCATTATGGAAATAGTTTAACTTTTTTACTCTTAGGTTTAATGGTTCGGGTATCAAAGTGTTTTACAATTTCTACTGCTTTGCCAAGACCTTCGATACAATTAAATCATAGTGAGTTTAAATAGAGCAAAGCACCTGGTAATGATAAGCACCTGTAATAATCCACCATAAAGACTATTATTTCATATCTTCAAAAGAAACTATAATATTTTCTTAAACATTCCTTTTCTGCAAAATTTACCTATGAAATGGCCTCAAATGTTACAAGTTTTGGATGAATGGAAGCCAAGTTAATGATATATGATTGTGAGATAGAACTCCTTTTTTGTCGAATTGTATAAATGGAACACATATAATAAATCCAAGGGTAACCCTGGTCCTAATTCTACTACTTTTATGTCATAAATAGCGAGAGGGTTATAGGGGTGAAAAGAAGGAGAATTATTGATTTCACAAAAAAAAATGTTGAAGCAATAATAATTACTGAATGGGTTCAGTTTAGTTGTGATAGAGGTTTGTCCCCTGATAGTGGATATTGAGTCATCACTTACTATGCTCAGTATATTGGAAAGAAGATGAGAAGTTCCGTAGAGTGTTGTGAAGGAGGTTGCAGTTGTAAACATAATAAGGGAATCTGTCCTTACTAAGTTAAAACAACATACTTTAAGGGAAACCCAAACATTGTCTAATTGTTTTGGTAACTTATTCATTTTGTAGGTACTTGTGCAGTGGAGGATTTCCAAGAGATTCTACTTCTATGAAAGAGAACTATTTAACATGGATAAAATGAGTTTGCTTCATTTAGGTCATACTCAAATCAACAACAGAGAGCTCTATATCAATATTCATTTATCACATAGGTTACATCATAGAGAGATGAAAAATGTTAATCAATAAATGAACAACCTAAACCAAGTTCATATATTCTACTTACTATGCCACTAAGTAAAAGATCGAGGTGTACAAAAGTAATAGACTACAACTTAGATATTTAAGTAATTGACTTTATATTGTTTAGAGATGCAACTATATGATTTTCTATATTGTTTTAGAGTTTTTTAGTTACTATTTACACATTAATCATATATGCTTACTTTCTTCCCTTGATGTGTGGCGATAGTTTGTTTGAGATTCATAGGTTAATGAGTTCTTAGTAACTAGTTCCCTCTAAAGTTCAAACAGTAAAAAATAGTTAGAGAATAGTAGTATTCTAGTTTGTAGAATGTAATGACTCTCAAGGCCATTTTAACTTTTTGCGTTATTTTCAATGTTCAAAACTTTTTTTATGTGACACTAAGTCATTTATGACTTGCACAGACTAAAATTTTGGTCACTTGATCATTCATTTGGTTTTTGTGTGAGTTATCATGTTTAGGAGCTTTTAAAACTTGAATGGTTGAATTCGGTCTAAACATGAGGTATCTGGCTTCAAACTTCAATCTGACTAATCTATTAGCTTCAAAACATTGTGTTAAGTCTAGAAGGACCATTGGTGTAAGTACCAAGGTTTCGGGGCTAATATTAAGCTATCTTGTGGATTTTGGATTAAAATAGAGCTTAGTTATGAGATATGTATTTCTTGAGATGCCATTCATGAAAGTTTTGATATCTCCATGGAGTTTGAGATGTTAAATATTGTGGGGGTAGCATAGTTTGCTTTCATGCACAGGTTTCATAAAAAAATCTCAAGCACCTGAGTAGACTCCGTTAGGACTTATCTCATTTGGCTATTGCACTATTTTGGTGCTGCTTCTCAGACGACCCTGATACCACTCAGTAGAAAAAACTTTAGTGGCTAGGGTATATCTTATGCAAGGCTCTCAATCTAAGGGAAGTCACTTTAGAGGCCCTAGCCTCTCTTAAGAAGTGTTTACTTAAGAGGCTAGGAACCCATATTAATTGAGTAGCTAGCTAATCCTAGATACTTAAGCAGCAGTTGTGTAGCTTTAGAGAGGCCAATTAAACGACCAAAGTGACTACTTTAGTGGCATTAGCCGTGGCTTATACCTATTTTTGCCTCATTTAATAAGTTCTTGTTCAATAAATTTTCTTTAGGAGCTTGATTTTAAATAGGTTTAACTAGCTGTTGTGGGTTTTGTCTGGACGTTTTTTTCAAGAGTTTGGTTGGCTCATACATTACGCCTGCGAACTTGTAAGTCTTCTCATTTTTCTCTGTCTTTCTTGAATGGAGAGGTGATGTTCTTGTGATTGCATAATCTGTTTTACGTTGTTGAAAGGATTAGATTGTGCCTTTTTGGGGTAGAAGCTCATTGAGCGAAATGGGATCAATTGACGCAGTCAATTTTGGGATTCCCTGTATGGTTTCCACAATATTTTGACTCATTTAGTCCTAGCTTAAATTATTGTAGAGTTGGTGTAAAACATCCGTATTGACATCATGGTCATTTATTTGACAGCGTGGGAGTAATCAGAAGATAGTTGGAATGGTAAAGCTACGATTTTGTTTATTCCGGAGCGCACAAGATAGTCTTTGAGGGAAGCTACGAGATACCAATCTTAGATTGAGCTTACGCTGGTAATTTCATGATGTTTAGAAAATTTTTGTAGGGTTACCTAGTATGTATCATGTTTTGTGGATATAATTCACGCCTTAGACTTCTTTTTAGGTAGTTCATTTTAGGAAATTGAGCATACCAACATTTTTGCATTGTTGTATCATGCGTTGATCTAGATATTTGTCTAGTTGCATTGATTTTCGTGGCTTCTTATTTGCCTTTTATTAGGCATAGGCTAGTAATTGCTTTAGACTTGCAACTTTAAACCATTATACCTTACAAATTCTGTGATATAGCTTCAGATGACTTAACTCCTTGCAGACTGATATAGTAGACTTGGGCTCGATAGTATGGATCCTAAGTTAAGGGACAACTCATCTCTTGTAACCGTTTATCCAAAACGTCCTTTATGTTTTGGCCTCAATGTGTTCTTTTGTGATTTTAGGCATTATTGGTTATACTTGATCATCTCTTGGGTTTGGATATAGAGTGGGTCCCTTGTGAATCTAAAGGTGGTTTCTCTCTACGACACACTTTCACATGAAGAAAACCATGTGACTTGGAGACATACATAGTCTATTAGCCACAATTTGAAGCCCCGGTGAAACTCTTTAACTGTGGTTGTTGCCCTGGCACATGTCTTTTTGTCATGGTTTCAAGCCATACCAAATATATATTAGAAATGTTTTAGTCCAGGTATACTTACATTAGTGATTTTGAGTCCTAGCATGGTTGTTCTTTTTTGTTCTTCACGGTTCCTTAGCCATAGTTAAAGTCTAGTGTCGTTCGTTTAAGTTTTGGAAAAATTTTGATTTTACTTAGTAATATCTTATGCTCTAATATGTACTCATCAGTATTATGGGGTCCATTTTGGTTATTTGCTTTCAAATTTCACATGAGTGTACTTCTAGGTTTACATGGTCCTATTCGGTTATATAGGTCATTTACATAGACATTTAGTCCTTTCTAGACTAATGACCTATATTGTCAGACTTTCAACTATTTCTTTGTTTATATGACCTCCAGTCACTTTCTATTTCCTCGATTTTCAAACTACATTTACTTTCAATCTCAATTAGCTTATGATGTCTACTGGGTACCGTTTGTTTAAGTACTCTTTCTACACTTTACATTAATTTCTTGATACAACTCCAAGTGTCAGCTAACAATGATGATTCAAGAATTTGTGGAGACCTTCGAAAAATGAGGATGAGTTGATGGCATCATATATTGACTTATGTCCATTTGCATATAGCTTTGACTAGTCTTTTGTATTTGAGACAAGTCAGTACTTTTTGTGTACTTTTTGGACTTGTAGTCTTGTAATAGATTTGTATTTTCATCCACTAAATCATGCAATTGGATCATGTACTCTTTTGTATATTTGTATCTTCATGTCATTTTTCATTTTTCGTATTCTTTTCTTTATATTGTTAATAACTTCTTGTTGGTAGTTGATTCTGCCCAATATGTTTATTACTTGTCATTCTGATATATGGATTGGCTTACCTACTAGTTATTGATGGTATGCGTGATCATGACTTAATTCTTTTATTGAAAAAGTTCATATCAAAGCTCCAAGTTCACCAATTTACTTAGTAAAAAACTGGTGTATATTTGGGAAAGTCATGTGGATTGATGCAAAGACGTCTATATCCTATCTTTGTGAGGCTACATGACATCTTTAGAAGATTCCTTCTTTTGGTTCATTATAGTGAATTCGATTATGTATTTGGTTTTTGGAATATTACTTGTTTACTTCTTTGCACAATAGATGATATTTACGATTCAGTGCCCTAGGGTGACTCTCTCAGGCAAGTAGATAGATCCTCAACTTGGTGATAAAGATGATCTTGAGGTTGGGTTAGAGCTGCAACACCAACTTAGGGTTGGGGTAGAACGGTGACCCTTCATCCAATAGCATATTCTCAACCAACTTAAATTCTTCAATTGGGGTTGGGACAAACCTAGCTACCACTTGTTCAAGTTATTGCACTAAATTTAGAGACGGCCATCACATAGTTATTAGCCATACTAGTTGACATGTAGTAGGTTCCAACTATGTCGGAACCACGGGTTCAACCGGTAGTAACAACTCTATAGTTTATGGTTTCTCTAACACCCATCACCACTCAATTTGTTATCACACTTGGAGCTATTCCATTAGAGGTGCGGAAAATGCCTCAATTGTTTTTGAGATCAACTCTTCTGAGATTTTCTTGTGCTGGAGGGGATGATGCATGTGAGTTTTTGATGACTTGTGAAGAGAATTTATATACCTTGAGATTAATAGAGTTGAGAAGAGGATACTTTACATGGCTTGATACCAACCAGGCAATGGTGGTATTTTCTTATATGGTGCATACTAGTTGACTCACCTCTTTTTCTTGGATGGAGTTTTTGTAGGTTTGTCCGGGGTCATACAGAGGAGAGCCATGGATCAACTTTGCATTCAGCTTTCTAGGTTGGCTCAAGGATCCATGATCCTATAAGAGTAGAAGGCTAGATTTTACAAGTTTTCAAAGAATGCTACCATGATTTTATCTACTCAGTAGGGGAAATGTTGTTGCTTCGCCTTTGGTTTGAAGTTGTAGCTACAAATTCAGACTGAGTCTATTGCTTCCTTAATTTCTTGGATGTGTTGATAACACTTGAACTATAAAAGAGCTCTTTCGCGAGGCCCTAGGGGGGCAGTAACAAAAACACTCACTACTAGGGAAACTATAGTATTCTAGGGATAAATATTAAGTCTCCTAAAAGAATGCTTTATTTTGATGTATTTTTGGGCGTAGACTAGTTATCCCCTTACCATGTGGTCTTTGATTATTTTTCTAAGTTCATTAATTTAGTCATGAATGATTTCCTTCTAGTGGTGTTGTAGGGTTCTTTTAGTCACACGTCGATCAGGTTATTTATTATGTTTGGGCGTAGAGATTGGTATCTGCTTATCCTCTTTGGCATACGAGATGTTAGTAAGAAAGGTCGTATTGTTGATTATATTCTTATTGTGCAACAATTTCGAGATGTCTTCCCTATTGATCTATCTTGCGTCCCCACTATCTAATATTCACACAAAGATAAATGGGTTCAATAATTAAATTCAGGATCTCATTGATTAGGAATTCATTAATCATTTTGCCTTGGGTTCCTCAGTTCTATTCGTGAAGATGAAGGATTAGACTTAGTTTATGTGTATCAATTACAAGTAGCTACATAAGGTGATGGTAAAAAATAGATACCCTATGTATTATTTAGATGATTTATTTGATCATCATTAGGGTGTCCTCGTGTTTATTCAGATTGATTTGAGATTTAGTTATCATCAGTTGAGGATAAGTGAGGCAGACATCCCTACGAAAACTTTTAGGGCTCGTTATGGTTATTATGAGTTCCTAGTGATGTCTTTTAGGTTGACTAATGTCCCAAAAAATTAAAGGATTTAATGACGAGTGTGTTCAAGCTGTATAAAGACTCATTGATCATTATTTTCATTGATGATATTCTTATATACTCTTGGACTAGGAAGAAGCACAAGCGGAATTTGAGGACTGTGCTCAAGACTTTGAGAGATCATCAACTTTATGCAAAGTTCTTAAAGTGTGAGATTGGAATTCAGTCAGTAGGTGTCTTGGGGAACGTGGCCTACAAGGATATCATTATAATTAATTTAGTGAAGATTAAAGTTATTCATAATTGGGTTAGGACCACTACAGTTTCTAAGGTTCAGAGCCTCGTCGCATTAGCCTGTAACTATAGACGGTTTATAGAGAGATTCTCATCAATTTAACGACCACTAACAAGGTTGATTCACCTTGATGCTCTTTTTTGGTGGTCAGATGAGTGTGAGTTTACCATTTAGTTGCTCTATGAGTTGGTTACGACTGCTCTTATTCTGAATTTTCAGGTTAGGGAGTTGTCTTCAAAGTGTATTGCAAAATATCCAACACTATTTTAGGACGTGTGTTAATGTAGCGCAATTATGTGATTTCTTATGCATCGAGACAACTTAAACTACACAAGTGCAACTACCTTACTAATAATTTGGAGTTTACGGTAATTGTTTTGTTGTTTAAGATTTTATGGCATAACTGTTATGGAGTATTATGCGAGATTGACACTCATTCGAGGAGTTTGTAGTATATTATGAGTAGAAAGACCTCGATTCGAGGCAACATAGGTGGGTTGAGCTCCTAAAGAACTATGAACTTTCTATTCTATACCATCTAGGTTAGGTGAATGTGATAGTGAATGCCTTAAGTCAAAAAGGGTAAATATCAAAGCAATCTTTGGATTTAGACATTTATTTATTAGACAACATGATTATCTACCTTTGCATTTCAGATTCTAGGAGGGTTATAGTCAATGTACGGGTTCCATTGTCTTTATTGTAATGGCTTCGTGGTTGGGAGTCCAAGGATGATGTGTTGCTAGCTATTCGAGATTGTGTTTTATAAAGTTACATCGGGCGTGAAAATTTGGATGCCTGTGGTGTTCTAAGGTTTGATTGTAATATTCGTTTTCATAGAGGTGGATACTTGATATAGTTGATTGTTTGTGAGGACCATGATTCTAGATACTTTATTCATCTTAGTACAACAAATGTGTATCGTTACTTCAGGAAATAGTTCTGGTGGAGTGGTATGAGGATAGATGTAGAGGACTATGTGTATTATTGCTTGTGTTTCGAGCAGGTGACGGTCAAGCATTTGAGGCATGTCGATGAGTTTTAGAGAATACCCATTCTAGAGTAGAAGTGGGAGCATTTCACTATGCATTTTATCATGACCCTCAGACTTCTAGATATGTTGATAGAATTTGTTCATTGTGGATTGATTGACCAAGTGATCATACTTCCTTTTCATGCATCCTTATTTTAGTGCCAAGAGGTTCACTAGTGTGTATATTTGACAGGTAGTTTTTCTTCATGGGGTGTCTGTGTTTATAATTCTAATGGCTTTTTTTGTTTTCCTACTAGATTATGGAGGACCTGTTGGGAGAAGTTGCGTACCCGAGTTGACTTTACCACAACCATCCACCCATAGACCAATGATCAATCAAAGTGTACTATTTACTTTTTCAAAGATATGTTGCTAGCATGTGTATTGGACTTTAAGGGTCAATTGGAGAAGTTCTTAGCCTTAATATGTTCAGATATAACAACAACTACCACTTGCGTATTATGATGGCCCTTTTTGAGTCCTTTTATGGTAGGCATTGTCACACTCAACTTAGTTGGTTTGAGGTGTCGGAGCCTAGGCTATGTGGTAATAATTTGCTTCAGAAGGATTTGGATAGAGTTAAGGTCATTTAGGATAGGATGAGGTAATGATGGAGAAAGCATAAATGTTGTTCTAGCCATAGGCACTTGTAACAACCCGAAAATGACTATGCTAAGTAATGCCTAAACGTACCTTGAATGTGTAGATTAGACCGGGTTCACACGGCTTGATGCGCGTGAAACCAGACATCAGAACCTATGCACCAGCCAAGCCAACCAACTTGTTGAGTTAGTTGAGCTAGGCAAGGTTGGGACCAGCCATGTAAGGCACCCGAATATTAAGATTCACCAGGATGAGTTTTAACCGGACTTGAAAGGGGTAATCTTAGGTTTGGAGGGTCTAGGGGTAAAATGGTCTTTTGCAGGCTAGGGGTAGTATTGTAATTACCCTAAGTATTTAATTAATTAATGAATGAATGAAAATAGTGGACAATTCGGGTAGAGTTGACCCGAATTGACCCATTTTCGCGAGATGAGCTCCACCCGGGTTCAATCCTTGGTGAAAGCAATATTTAAGTTGAATTAATTGGTATTTAATTATCTAATTTGAGTAAGGGCATTTTAGTCTTGTCACTTAAGCCTTAGAAAATAGTTTTTTTATTTAAAATAGCAAAGAGTCCTAGTTTGACTAATTCCTTACCTAAAACTCCTACTACTAAACTTACTCTCACATCTCTCCACTCTCATTATCACGTCTCTCCACTCTCATTCTCACGTTTTCTTCATTAGTGAAAGAACAAAAAAATCAAAAGTTCATCACTCTTGAAGAACTTGTACGCTAAAACTCAAAAGAAAAATTGAACTAGAAACGAAAAGCAAAAACATTATTCTTGACGGATTGTGCTTGAAGTTTCGGTGGGGAGGCTTTGGTGTCGTGGGAGTTGGCTGTCCAATGGAGAAGGTTTGGAAGGTGTTGAACGACAGAAAAGGTATGGGTTTTCTTCCTCTTGGTCCCTTTCCCAAGAGACCCCTAAGTTTCAGTTTATTCTAATCCGAAAACTAGGAATGTTTCCCCGTTGCATGTCCTTGTCACTAGCTCCCATCGATTGTTGTAGGTTGGGTATGTTTGCTGGTAGAAATTAGGGATGTAACGTGTTTTCGTGATGATTATGTTCATGTATGTATGTTCAGATTTATGTGACTAATAATTATGTCTTTCTAAATTTATGTGATAAGTATGTGTGTGCATTGTGTAGGCCGTAACTCTGGTCACAAATTGAAGTGTGAAAAAGGCATGTTGAATCCTTGTATTTTATGTGCAAATGCTTGTAAAAATCGTGATGTTCATATGAGGTGTGATGTTGAATTGAGTGAAAACTCTTGGCTAAATGTAACCACGAAATTGCACCTAATAATGTACGAAGTGTTTCACGAATTTGTCCTAAAATCTACCATATAAAATGTTGAAAAAATATGGACTGAAAAACATGATCAAAATTTCCAGATTGCTGGAAATTTGGTTTCGGCTATATAACTTGGAGAATTGGAGTTTCAAAAATTATTTTAAAATATGTGAGGTCATCAGGGATTGAACCCGAGACCTCGGTATATGCAGGCTGCTGAAAAATTCAATAATTAAAGGTGAGGTGAGGGGATTCGAAATGGGGTAAGGCTGGGTGAGGAAACAAAGGAAAAAGGGAAAATAAATAAAATGGGGTGTGTGGGGATCGAACCCACAACCCCTCGGATAGGTGAGAAAACCTCGGGTCCGCAAGCCAAAAATGTAAATCAAACAAATTAAATATGAGACTAAGTGTTGCTCAAGGGATTCAAAATCGGGTTCCCTTGCCCAATTCCGTATTGATACATAAGTCTTACGTGAATAAATATTTAATGAATGCTTCCCATAGGGATCGAATTCGAGACCTTGACATACTTACAAGATGCATAAGTCTTGTACCACATAATCTTGGGCAAGTATGAGTCACTTAGACGAATTATGAATGAAGCCTCATGGCTTGTACGTATGGGTTCATAAGTCCAGCGTACGTTTAAAAATAAGTGAACCACAGATGTATATGATGAAATGATGTGATTCCAAGAGGATTAAGTAAGAGTGTGAAATACACTAAAAGGCCAAGTGCATTGACATATGATGAAATGAACATTCACGTAATGGGGTGAGTAATTATGAAGAGCTAATTTCCTAAAGTTAATGAATGTGGTGACAACATGATAAGAGGCTAATATGAAAGACGAGATCAATCTCAAATGAGCCTAATAAGTGTTACCAAATATAGTACTCACCTATGAGAGTGTAAAACTAATAAAGAGACCAGTCTCTAAGAAACACTCTAAAGAAAGTATTGAGATTAATACACAATTAATACTAATGATGAGATGAGAAATCATCTAATGAGCAATGATGCCCTCATGCTAGAAGTCAACTTCTATGATGTGTGAGATGAATGTAATGGAACTTTATACGGAGCACCGATAGGCTAGCTATGAGTCGTGATTCCTTTTTTAGGGAAGGCAGAGGTTGGGGTAATTCTCATGAGATGAGACTGTTCGTTCAGGCGGGTATGGGTCTCCTTATATCTCCTAGTCTTTGAACCTATGCAGCCAACATAGGGTTCTAGCAGGGTTCAATTCCCTATATACACTAGCATGTTTTGGTTTCCCTTTGGCCGGTGATTCCACCTCTTTTCGGTATGGGGTAGACACTGGATTTCATGGAGCTCACATTATCTATGTCGATTAAAGTTAAAGTTCCCAAAGAAAGAATGAGGCTAGCCTCATGTAATGCACACAATGAAATGAATGATACTAAAAGTATTTGGATAGGATAATCAAGAGGTGAACTAGACTCAAGTAATGACACTAGTTCATTCTTAGTCATTGCACAGTGAACCCGAAGAGAGTCCTAAACAACATCCTAGGTATATAAATGAATGAAAATAAAGTATGTATGAATTAATGAAGCAGACTCTGTGTTTGCTAAAGAATGCTCCCTAGTTGAGGTCCTATATGTTGAGCCCTCATTTGGGAAGTCCTAATGTTAAGTCCGTGATTCCAAGGTCTCACGGCATACGAACGAATGATATATGATATATGTATGTGCTAAATGAAGTGTGTTATGTGATGTGTGCAATATGTAAAGAATGATGATGTATGTTACTCTCATAGCATGACTTTCCTAATCTGATTTGGCAAGTCTAACTGACTTGGCTTTCCATAACTCATATCGTTAGGAGAGAGCTCTTCTTAATCATGCATGTCCTTGGTGTGTACTTGCATACACCCATACTTACTACAAGTGTGTACTAATCACATACAACCCTTTATTTTTAGGTGTAGGTGCAGGTGGACGCTAGAGCTTATGAGACTACGGTGAAGCTATCTGGACGTGGAGCATTCATCCGGACTTGGTAGGCCCTCATGATTTCGAGGATGCTTATCTCTTATATTCTAGCTTAGACATAGGCATGAGCTAGTTGAGGATATTCCACTAGCGTTTCTTTCTTACTTATTTTTAGACGTTGTATTGGTGCCATTTTGGCAACTTTATATTAATGCAGTTATGAACTATTTCCTTCATTTGAATATCCCTTTATTAGATGGTTGTGGTGAACTGATATGATATAATGCAATTCTTACTATGAAGTCTATGTATACTTCAAAGCAAACGAAAGTTTTAAATTTTCCGCTAAAATTAACCTATACGATGTAATGATGATGTATATAAGCTTGTCTGCTACCTCTAAGAGGTCAACGATGCCGGTTTCGTCTAGGGTCTAGAACTCAGTCATGACAGCACTGCCCTCTAAGATTTGGAGTAAGTGACAGGGCATTCTTTCGAGTATCACCTATGAAAGGGATAGTGAGTTTTTGGAGGTGGGGCAAGATTAGCCCTTGGTATACATGTCAATTTGAGATTTTGTGGACTACTTGTGATATTGTTTATGAGATAGCCTTACCTTCTGCATTTCAGCTATTCATTCGGTTTTTCATGTTTTGATACTCAATAATGTAATTTCGATAAGTCCTATGTGGTATGGCATGACTCGGTTCATTTGAATGACTATTTGACTTTTGTGGAGGACCAACTGCTATTTTTGAGATGTTAGGCGAAGGAGTTTGAGAGACATTCATGTCATGAAAGTTTGGTAGAGGCACTGTTCAGTCGAGAAGTCTACACGCACCTGTTTAAGTCTTCATGTTCTTTTCGACTCTTTACTTTTGAGGACAAAAGTCCTTTTATTAGTGGATGTTGTAATGATACTTTATGTCATTTCCTTTTTATTTTACTATTTTCTTCAACTAGAACTTTCTTTAAGCAAACCCAAGTAATTTAAAATTTGTTGGGACTGAAAGTTTGGTCACTTGGTTATTTATTTTGATTTTGTGCATTTTTCATGTTTTGGAGCTTTTAAAACTTGAGGTTTTGACTTCAGTAAAAAACCTAAAGTAAATGACCTTAGAATTAATTTTTTTACGAGTCTATTAGCTTCGAAACATTGAATTTTGTCTAGAAGGACCTTTAGCATGGGCCTCGAGGTTACTAGGCTCATTTCAAGAAAAACAAATTTATATAGATTTTCACTTAAAATATAGATTGTGTGTGGAACTCACTTTCTTTAGACGACCTTCATTGGAAGTTTTATCATCTATGTTGAGTTCGATGTATTGACTTTGGTGGGGTAGTGTAGTTTCATTATATGCATGAGTTTCTCTATCAATACCCAACACCCGAGTGGAGTTCGTTGGGACTTAGATCATTTGGTTGGTGCAACAACTTAGTATCTTGGGACGGGCGGTAGGAAAGAAAGAAACTTCATAGAACTTAAAATAGGAAAAAATAGAAATGCCTAGCTAAGAGGTAGCTAATTTAGCTGCCTAGGAGACACATTAGTCAAGCAGCCAGCTGGGCCTAGCCGCTTAAGCACTAGGTGTGCCGCTTTATCGGCATCACTAGGTCATTCTTAGTCATCCGCTTTATCTTGTTTTGTTTTGCTATTTAATTTTCTTGTGCTTTAGTATTTATTTTATTGCTGATTATTTTATTGGGCTTTAGATTTTGGGCCGGTTCTTCGTATAGTTGTTTACTTTGCTAAAATAAAATTTTACCCAGTGGATGTTCAAATTAAAAAAAATTGTGCAACTTGACCACATCACATAAAAAGTGTTACAAACTTTAAATAAGTCTTAGCATATGCTACGGCAACTACAATTTTCAGGGATATAGATTTATAAAAGAAAAACTAAAGGTTCTTGTTGAAACCAATTTAGATGTCACGACTGGAATCTAGACCCCAGACGAGACCGGCGTCGTTGACCTCTCAGAGGTCGCAGACAAGCCTACTTACGTCATTCTTACTTTACATAGGTTAATTTTAGCGGAAAATTTGAAACTTTTTGTTTCTAAACATTACTTACTAAACATTTCTAATACATTCGTAATTCTTTCAACATCAACCATCTAGTCATTAAGAGATAATCAAATGAAAGAAATAGTTCAATAACATAATTGTATAATTGCCAAAATGGCACCCATACATAGTCTGAATAAAATAAGAAGAAACGCTAGTGGAACATGCTCCACTAGCTCAACTCCTAAACTAAGCTAGAACATAAACAGTAGCATCCTCGAAAGCATGAGGACCTACCAAAACCGGATGAATGCTGGACGTCCGGATAACTGCAACGATGATCCTGTAACTCTACCGTCCACCTGTGCCTGCACCTAAAATAGTAGAGTTTGTATAGGGTTAGTACACACTTGTACTAAGTATGGGTATATGCAAGCACACACCAAGGACATGCATGAGAAAGAATAGTTCCTTCCTAACAACATGATTTTTGGAAGTCACGTCGGTGGACTTGCCAAATTGAGATTAGGAAAGTTGGTGAACTTTCCAAATTTGGATTAGGAAAGTCAGTGAGCTTTCCAAATACGGATTAGGAAAGTCATTCCACGAGAGTAACATGCATCATCATACTTAACATATTGCACACATCACATAACATATTACACATATCACATATCATATTGCATATAGCATATAACATCTTTCATATCATTCATTCATATGCCATGAGACCTTGGAATCGTGGACTTAACATTAAGACTTTCCAAAATGAGGGCTCAACATATGGGACCTCAACTAGGGAGTCTTCATTAGCAAACACAGAGTCTGCTTCGTTCATTCATACGTACTTTACTTCATTTTGTTCATAGTCCAGTGTAACCAGCGGTTATACCTAGGATGTAGTCTAAGACTTTCATTAGTTTCGTTGTGCAATGACCAAGAATGACCTAATGTCATTACTTGAGTCTAACTCACCTTTTGATTATCCTATCCTAACACCTTTGGTATTCATTCATTTCATTAGGTGCATCATTTGAGGCTGGCCTCATTCATTCATTGGGAACTTTAACTTTAACCGACATAGATCATGTGAGCATCATGAAATCCAGTGTCTCCCCCACACCGAAAAGAGGTGGAATCACTGGCCAAAGTGATCCAATAACATGCTAGTGTACATGGGAATTTAACCCCGCCAGATCCCTATATTGGCAGTATAGGTTCGAAGACTAGTAGATATATGGAGACCCATACCCGGCAAACCGGACAGTCTCATCTCATGAGAGTTACGTGAACCTCAGCCCTTCCCGAAAGAAGGCATCACCGCTCATAGCTAGTCTATCGGTGCTCAGTATAAAGTTCCATTTCATTCATCTCATACGTCATGGAAGCTAACTTCTAGTATTAGGACATCATAGCTCATTAGATGATTTCTCATCTCATCATTCGTATTAAGTGTGTTAAGCTCAATACTCTCATTAGAGTGTTCATAGAGACTGGTCTTTTCATTATCTTACACTCTCATAGGTGATTACATGTTGGTAACCTTTACTTAGGCTCATTTGAGATTACTCTCCTCATTTACATTAGCCTCATATCATGTTGTCACCACATTCATCATTATTTCCATCTTTGTTTTTCTTAGTTATTCACCTCTTATTACGTGTATGTTCATTTCGTCATATGCCAATGCACTTGGCATTTGGTGTGTCTCACACCCTTACTTAACCCCTCTAGGGTTCATCATTCCATTTCATACATCTTAGGTTCACTTACTTTTGAACGTATGTTAGACTTATGAGTCTAAACGCACAAGCCATGTGTCACGACCCAAAAGCACCCCCTAGAAGTTAGGGAAAACTTTCGAATCGTGACCGGGCGTACTTGACCCCTTTGGGGTCTCGTACAAGCCCTCTAACTAGCATTCATAACATAAAGCATGAAAAGTAGTGCGGAATTTAAAACTTTTCACGATAATAATAATAAAAGGAGACTTTTCATAAATACTAAGAAATCTTATCGTCACAAGCCAACTTAAAGACACGACTTAGAATCTTAGGGACACGGCCCTTTACAATAAAGTAAATACATTTTTAAGTCTTAATAAGGAAACTAAGAAACATAAAAAAAAACTATGTCCTCGAATATATGAGGACATACCAAATTCTTGAGAGATAAAGTTCCCAAGCTTCGACTCCGATCCTCCCAAAAGGGCTTCCAACCTATACTCATAAGGTATAAAAAGTATGGGGTTAGTACAACAATGTACTAAGTATGGCATATGCAAAAACATGCAAAAAGGGACATTTTAGTAAAGATAGCTTTTTATGCAGTTCAAATATAACCTTCATGAATCTAGAAGCAAACCCACATAAGAATCAACAATTAACACTTTATGGCTATCTTACCAAACTTAAAGTAAACAAAAGGAACATTTCAATTAACTTTGCTAAACTTGCAATAAAATTGAATAAAGCATCATAGTGAACATTTTGAATTCTTACAATGAAGACCTTACAGTGAATGGCACGGTCCAAGTCATATGAACCCTTTTTCTTTGAAGTTGCCCTAACCCAAGGTTATTCTAAGACTCCCTAAGGTGAACCAAGAAGGGACTCTCATTACACCTCCCTTCAAAGCACACCAAAGCGACCCTTAAAACTACCAAATCTTAGGCTTACTTCGTTAGAAATGAAATCCACGCCCTTGGCTAACATATACAAAACACTCATGGAAATATAGGTCATACCAAGTGCAATGTGAGAGTAGCATCCCATACTACCACTCCCACTTAGTACTCCTAATGGATTCGATTTACTCAAGTACTCCACAATAATCCTCCATAACACTACACCATAGTACTCATTCACACGGATTTCATGAAGGTACTCTTCTCCCATAGTAGGTATAGGTCACACCAAGTGCAATGTGAGAATAGCATCCCATACTACTACTCCCACTCAATGCTCCTACTTGGTAACTAATGTGGATTGAGCACTTCATGACATACATACACAATTTCAACAATACACAAGATAATTAGTTTCAAATCAATTCTTTTGTGGGAGTTAGCTTAACCGACAAAGACCATGAGAGCTAGACATGGAATCCCGATATTAACCCCTATCGGATGAGGGATTCTTACTTGCCTAGAGTAAGGTCATGCTTCTTAGCGTTTACATGGCTTTTCCAATAGCTACACCTATGCGGGCACATAGTTAAGGGATAAGGAGATTGCTACTAAGTAACTCACTCTCTACTAAC
>JABWTJ010000501.1:595281-609588 GCA_016801875.1 Solanum sitiens | reverse complement strand
ACAACCTCTCGGCCTAAGCGAATGGAAGGGAAGGGAAATTTAAAAAAAATAATTTAATGTAGCTGAGGGGACTCGACCTCGGGTCCCAAAACCTCATATGAGTCGAGACAAATAAAAGCAATACGAAAATGGGGTTGTGGGGGCCACAACCCATCGGCCAATGCAAGAGAAATCTAAAATCGAAAAGTGAGCCTTCAAAGTGAATATTGTGATTTGACTTAGAATTAAAATGTTATGAATATTAGAATAGAATCGATTAAAAGTGTAAATGATAACCAATTGATTCAAGACTTGGTATTCCTTGCCCAAACTTCCATATTGATACATAAATCATACATGAACAAAACGTACAAGAATAAATGCCACCTATTTAGATCTAATTCAAGATCTTGGCATAACTACAAGATACATAAGTCTTGTACTACATAATCTTAGGAATGTAGGAATTACTTAACGAACTACGAATGAAGCCTCATGGCTTGTGTGTATAGACTCATAAGTCTAACATACGTTCAAAAGTAAGTGAACCTAAGATTTATGAAATGAAATGATGAACCCTAGAAGGGTTAAGTATGAGTGTAAATACTCTAAATGGCCAAGTACATTGGCATATGATAAGATGAACAATGAAATGATGAAATGAACATTCACATAATAAGAGGCGAGTAACTATAAAAAGCAAAGGTGCTAATGATAATGAATGAGGTGATAACATGATATGAGGCAAATGTAAATGATGAGAGCAATCTCAAATGAGCCTAAGTTTATGTTACCAACACGTACTCACCTATGAGAGTGTAAGATAATGAAGAGACAAGTATCTATGAACACTCAAATAATTATTGAGATTAACACACTTAATACTAATGATGAGATGAGAAATCATCTATTGAGCTATGATGTCCTCATACTAGAAGCCAACTTCCATGACGTATGAGATGAATGAAATGGAACTTTATACTGAGCACCGATAGACTAGCTATGAGCGGTGATGCCTTCTTTCGGGAAGGGCGGAGGTTCACGTAACTCTCATGAGATGAGACTGTTCGGCTTGCCGAGTATGGGTCTCCTTATATCTCCTAGTCTTCGAACCTATACTGCCAATATAGGGATCTGGCGGGGTTAAAATCCCATGTACGCTAGCATGTTATGGGATCACTTTGGCCGGTGATTCCACCTCTTTTCGGTGTGGGGGAGACACTGTATTTCATGATGCTCACATGATCTATGTCGGTTAAAGTTAAAGTTCCCAATGAATGAATGAGGCCAGCCTCAAATGATGCACGTAATGAAATGAATGAATACCAAAGGTGTTAGGATAGGATAGTCAAAAGGTGAGTTAGATTCAAGTAATGACACTAGGTCATTCTTGGTCATTGCACAACGAACCTAATGAAAGTATTAAACTACATCCTAGGTATAACTGGTGGTTACACTGGACTATGAACAAAATGAAATGAAGTACGTATAAATGAATGAAGCAGACTCTGCGTTTGCTAACGAAGACTCCCAGTTGAGGTCCCATATGTTGAGCCTTCATTTCTGGGTTGTCTTAATGTCAAGTCCATGATTCCAAGGTCTCATGGCATATGAATGAATGATATGAACGGAGTTATGTGCTATGTGTAAATGTTATGTGCTGTGTGCAAATGTGAAAAGTATGATTATATATGTTATTCTCATGGCATAACTTTCCTATTCCAAATTTGGAAAGCTCACTGACTTTCCTAATCCAAATTTGGAAAGATCATTTACTTTCCTAATCCAAATTAGGAAACTTTCCTAATCTTAATTTGGCAAGTCCACTGACTTGACTTCAAAAAATCATGTTGTTAGGAAAGAGCTATTCTTTCTCATGCATGTCCTTGGTGTGTGCTTGCATATACCCATACTTAGTACAAGTGTGTACTAACCCTATACAAATTCTACTATTTTAGGTGCAGGCACAGGTGGACGATAGAGCTACAGGATCATCGCTGCAGTTATCCGGACGTCCAGCATTCATCCGGTTTTTGGTAGGTCCTCATGCTTTCGAGGATGCTACTGTTTATGTTCTAGCTTAGTTTAGGAGTTGAGCTAGTGGAGCATGTTCCACTACCGTTTCTTTCTTATTTTATTCAGACTATGTATGGATGCCATTTTGGCAATTATACGATTATATTATTGGACTATGTCTTTCATTTGATTATCTCTTAATGTTTTGATGGTTGATGTTGAACGAATTACGAATGTATTAGAAGTGTTTAGTAAGTAATGTTTAGAAACAAAAAGTTTCAAATTTTCCGCTAAAATTAACCTATGTAAAGTAAGAATGACGTAAGTAGGCTTGTCTGCGACCTCTGAGAAGTCAACGACGCCGGTCTCGTCTGGGGTCTAGATTTCGGTCGTGACAGAATATAGGGATGAAGGTATGCTGCCCCGTTTTCTTTAATTTGAAATTAATTATACTTTGATTCTATTGTGATTGGTATGGTCCACTTATGGTGGCGGTGTTATGTGTTTAATTTGCAATTGATGTGGCCTTGTCAGCGTTACTTTATGCAATATGATGATCATGGCCTTGTCGGCATTACTTGAAGTATATGATGATTATGTGATGTATGATAATGTCTATCTATATGTGAAAGTATAGGTGTTCTTATATGAAGTGATGTTAGGTTATAAGATGTTATTCCTAAGTACTTCTAGAATGACTTGTATTGTATGTTAAAGTGAAATATGTGGTGTCTTGTTTAGGTAAACTTATGTCCCTTGCTTGATGCTTATATGAATATTATTATGTGATGATTTGACTTAGTACGTTAAGAGTCTTGAATAATAATATAAGTGGGACCTTGATGATAAGAAGGTCAAAGTTTATGTGGAACCTTGTACTTAGTGGCGAGGTTATGAAATGTGAGGTAGTTAGCCGTAATGGTATCCTTCATGTTATGAGTGATGGACTTAGGGATGATTGGCTGGAACGGCATCATATCATACCTTAGGGAAATCGCTATGAGCTTCTTGTCGCTAAAGTGAGATATAACCTAGTGGAACTTGCTTTGGTAGGGTGAATGTAAAGGGGGTCATGAACTAGATATGGGACCTATTTATATGAACCTTATTATGAATTAATCTATGAGAACAAAGGCTAGCACCGAGTATGAGTAAGGGGGAAGTGGATTCAATTAAATAAGAGATTGAATGCTTCTTACACTCTTCATATTCGTTAACCATGTGCTTACATGGGATGTGTCCAAGTTCTACCATTGGCAAGTAGTACAACCTCATCGAAGTAGGATAGAACTTCGGATTCCATGTCTTGCTACCATGGTCTATGTCGATTATTGCCTATTCTCATCATGTGGAATACCTTTTCGTATTAGATAAGTTTATGAGGTTTAGGTGGTGGTATGGGACGCTATCTAGACATTGCACAATAGACTTTGAAGGTGTTATGTGGAGTTCGTAGGTCTTGTCCAAAGACCATTATGTGATCCATTATGTGAGTGTCTTATGTGATGATTTATGTGAGTGTCTTATGTGATGTATGAGTCTTAATGAACTAATGAACTAATGACTTATGTTAGTAACTATGTAAATGATTAAATACCTAATCTAAGTGACATAAGCATTCCTTAGCTAAAGTGTGAGGAGGACATGAAAGGATGGTCTCTTCATGTCTTATCTTTGGAAGTCTTGAGGATGACTCTAGTTAGGGAAGTTGGTTAATCTTGTTGACATGATCTAAACCTTAGGAGGTCTTAAGGGCTATTTAGGTAATCTTGAAGAGGTTATTGCACTATGGACATATCTTCTTGATTTACTTAATTAAGTAGGTCTTTTGATAGGCTTTGGAAGGAGAATGTCTTCTACTCTAAGTGTTAGTGTGTTTAGTGAGAATGATTCTATTTGAGGTAGTCCATAGGATCTCTTGTGTGTGTGTAAAAGGGATTGTATGGGCGCTCACTCCACACTTACTCAAGTGAACCTTGGAATTGACCTTTGGTAGAGGAATCTTACATAGATGTTTATGGTTGTTTTCTAAGTGTGTATGTGACTCATTTTAGGTAATCTTAAGGGTCGTTTAGGCACATCTAGAGAGGGTGTATGGGCGGTCTCTCTTTGTGTGACTTAAGTGAATCTTAGGATGACTTTAAGTGAGGGAATTACATGCTTGAAAGACTTAGGGAGAAGGGTGAAGTGATTCACTGTAACAGTGAATTAATTCATTGTAAGGTGAGTCTTTAAGATGCTATCTTTGGTTTAATGTTATCTTATGTGTTTCTAAATTGTTAAATGATGTTCTTATGTTTAATCCATGATTTCTAAATGAAAGATGCATATTTCCAATAAAGTCCGTTTTCATGATTTTATGCATATGGCCATACTTAGTACATGTGGTTGTACTAATTCCATGCTTTATTTTCTATCTATAGTCCTTGGTAGGTAAGGAGCTTGGAGAAGAAGACTTGGGCATTAGAAGAATCGTCCGAGTAGAAGAGTTCAAGTATGTCCTCATTGTTTCGAGGGCATATATGTCGTTTTATGTTTCTTTTATGAAGTATTGTACAAGACTATGTTATTTCTATTTTTCATATTAAAGTACTCTTGTGTCGTAAGTTGAGGAGATTGAGACTTAGTATTTCTATATGAAAGAGTTTTAAAGACTATTTTATGTTTTAGTGAAAAGTTTTAATTCCGCACTACTTTTCATTATGTATATGCGATGAATGATATGAATGAGGCTTGTCTTAGAACTCTGAGAGTTCGACGACGCCGGTCGCAATCCAAGATTGCACCCTATCTTCTAGGGTATGGTCTCGGGTTGTGACAAAGTTGGTATCAGAGCATAGGTTGGTGAAAGTAGTATTAGGTATCAATAAGTCTCATCAAGTCACGTCTAGTAGAGTCTTGACCATCGGTGTGAGTCGCGACACATCTATGGGCGAGAGGCTATAGGACGATAGAGTTTCCCTTCTTTTCTATTCCTATATCGTGCGGTAGAGTAAATGTTATGATTATCCTTCTTATGAGTTTCCTTGTGTTTGCTAGGAGATGAATACTAGGAGGATGGCCGCTAGAAGATTTGAAGAGGAGAGGGCGAATGAGGAGGTTCCTCAAGTTGAGCAAGTTGCTCAAGTTGAGCAAGGTGTCCAAGATGGGCAAGGTGATGAAGTGCCTCCCCAAGGTGATCATGTTCCTAATGTGGACGGAGGTGATGAGGTGCCGGAGTTGTCTAATAGGGTGATTGGACAGACTTTGATGGCTTTAGCTCAAGCCGTAACTACTCAAATCAATTTGAGTATGGTGCCTAGGGTTAAGGAGAGCACTATGACATCTAGGTTGAGAGACTTTGTGACGATGAATCCTCCTATTTTTCTTGGCTCTAAGGTGAATGAGGATCCCCAAGAATTTCTTGATGGTGTGTACAAAGTGTTGAGTGCTGTGGGGGTTACATATAGGGAGAAGGCGGAGTTGGCTTCATATCAATTGAGAGATGTGTCTCAAATTTGGTATACTCAATGGAAAGACAATAGGCCGGAATATTCGGGTCCTATTGAGTGGGAAGAGTTTAAGGGAGCTTTTCTTGGCAAGTACTTTCCCCGAGAGAGAAGAGAAGTCAAGGTTGAGGAGTTTATTAATCTCAAGCAAGGCAATATGAGTGTTGAGGAGTACTCTTTGAAATTCTCGACATTGTCTAGGTATGCTCCTTCTCTTGTGTCCAATCCAAGAGATGAAATGAGTCGCATTTGTACCGGAGTAGCCGATTTGGTGAAGGAAGAATATCGTACCGCTATGCTTTAGGATAATATGACCCTATATAGACTCATGGTGTATGCACAATCTATTGAGGAGTCTAAACTTAGAAGGATGGCTAGAAGTTTGAAAAGGGGTGTTGCTAGTGATCAAGAGCAACCTAGGTTCAAAAAGAGGATTCAAACTCAAGATGGACCTAGAGTTCTCAAGAAGAAGTTTGAGAAAGGAGGTGGTTCTAAGGATAGCAAGCCTACTTGTGCCAATTGTGGCAAGAGTCACTATGGTGAGTGTCTATTGGGTACCGATAGTTGCTTTGGATGTGGTAAGGATGGGCACAAAGTGAGAGATTGTCCAAACATTGCTTCTAGGAAGGAGGGCAAGAGGGTTGAGCCTAGTATTTCAAAGGATGATGCTCCAACTAAGAGGCGTTTCTATGCACTCCGAACTAGAATTGAGAAGTCGGGTGATGGTGATGATGATGTTGGTAAGTTCTTGTTTCTCTTTTGATAGTATGAGTTCCTTCTAAGTGGGGGAGTATGGTTTGTAGATGGGATAGAAGTTTCTTGAATTGTTGCATGTGCATGATGTTTAGGAGTTTGGTTGAAATTGAATTTAATTTACTCTTGCATTGTGTGTTTAAGAAGCTTTGAGCATGTAGTATGATGTGTTTACATGATGTTATCTTGCATTCTAGCATGTCTATATAAAGAATTGCCTAAAGATTGCATTTTTGGAAAAGTTGCTAAAATCACTGCTTCTTTGTGAACTGCTAAGTGATTCTTTGGTCTAAAATTCATGTTATGTGGTTAGAACTGATGTATATGAGTATGATGTTGAATATAAAATGTGTTTTTGCTATTTGGATTGAAGCATGTGAGTTTTGTAGCATAACGGGTTATAGAATTGTCTTCTAGTTTTTGTTGTGTTGTGAATCTCTTGATTATGGGAAATTGATGATTTCTTCTTAAATATGTGTTGTATGGCTTGGTTATGTGCTTCTATTTGAAATCTCAAATCTTGGAAGTGTTCGGAGAGTGGCAAGTGTCATTCGAGGACGAATGTTGTCCAAGTGGGGGAGATTGTAAGACCTTGAAAATATCATAGGAGCTCTAGAGCCTAACATGTTGGTCTTAGTGTTCTAAGGTCCTAAATGTGTTTAATATGTGGTATATAGGCAGTAGCTAAAGTATTAGGGGTGTTGGAAGTCAAACGTCAAGGGACGACTTAGACGTTTGACGACTAAGTCTCCTAAATGTCTAAAATGTGGTTCTATGTGTTTATGTGTGTTTCATGGTGTTTTAAGGTTCTTAATAGAGTTAATATATCATGTATAGGCAGTGGTTAAAGTTTTGTGAAGTTTGGAGTTCAAACGATCAAGAACGTCCAAGGCATTCGAAAGATGTGCCTTGAGTCGACCTTGTACGACTAGGCAAGTTTCGTCGAGTTTTACGTGTTTGTTTTGGGTGAAATTCATGTGAGAGGTGTTAAACTCATATATGGTAATATTTGGGTTGGAAAAAGTCCTGTAAATTATCCCCAAGGACCATCAAAGGGCCCTTGAGGAAAGGACCCAAAACCTGTTGGCAGGCTGTCCCAGACAGCCTTGGCGACAGAGCTGTCGACAGCCAGTCATGGATGTGACGCCCCGTCACAAGGGTTCCGTCGTGGGGGCCTTGTCCAAGGGTGTAGGGGGAACCCTTGGCAAGCCAAAGGAGCTTGAAATGGAGGTCCATGACGGACCGTTTCACCCGTGACGGCCCGTCACAGGCAGGTCGTCATGGCCTTGTCTCCTGCGCAGAATTTTCTGCCAAGTTAGGGGTGAACTTGTAAATTCACCCCATGTCTAAATAAGAGTCTAGGCGGTTTACTTAGGGTCTTATGGGTATTTTAACTAACTATATAAGTGGTTAACACCCTAAAGACTTCATTCTCAAACAATCAAAACCCCAAAGTCTCTTAGAAATCCCAAAACCTCCATTGAAGACTTCATTGAAGAGGCAACTTGGTGAGGGGTTCTTGTGTGGAAATTCTTCAACAAATTGAATAATTATCATCCTTGAGGTATGGTTTTTGATCCTTAAAACTTATTTCATCAAGGAGCCCAATTCTCAAAGTGTTCTTCAAGGTTTTCTAAAGTGAATTGTCCAATTTCTACTCTAAATCATGGGTTCTTGCATGAAACGTTTTCAATTGTTAAAATATGATATTATTAATGTTTAATTGATGCTTTCCAATGAAATTCTCCATGAACCCTTGATCTTCTCAAATCTCTAATTTCACTAAAAATATGGGTTATGTGATTATGTCTTGAGATTGATGAATTCATGTGTTTAATTCATGTATATATTATGTATGAATGATGTATAGGCTGTTTCAATTTGATTAATTGAGTAATGAATACTCTTAGATCTATTGCATGTTAAACTTATTGAATCGATGTGAACTTAATGCTTACAAATCCTTGTGTAGTTTTCTATGGGTTTTATATTGATGTAAGTATTGTGTTGCATTGATGCATATTTGGTCTTATATTGATAAATCTATATTGAATTGACTTAGATTCATTGAGTATTATGGTTTATCCTTTGAATTATTGGTCATGGCCATGGGTAAGGGCCTTGTGATATTGAATTGGTTGATTTGGCATTGAATTGAGGTGTGAATATGGGGATGAAGGTATGCTGCCCCATTTTCTTTAATTTGATATTAATTATATTTTGATTCTATTGTGATTGGTATGGTCCACTTATGGTGGCGGTGTTATGTGTTTAATTTGCAATTGATGTGGCTTTGTCAGCATTACTTTATGCAATATGATGATCATGGCCTTGTCGGCATTACTTGAAGTATATGATGATTATGTGATGTATGATAATGTCTATCTATATGTGAAAGTATAGGTGTTCTTATATGAAGTGATGTTAGGTTATAAGATGTTATTCCTAAGTACTTCTAGAATGACTTGTATTGTATGTTAAAGTGAAATATGTGGTGTCTTGTTTAGGTAGACTTATGTCCCTTGCTTGATGCTTATATGAATATTATTATGTGATGATTTGACTTAGTACGTTAAGAGTCTTGAATAATAATATAAGTGGGACCTTGATGATAAGAAGGTCAAAGTTTATGTGGAACCTTGTACTTAGTGGCGAGGTTATGAATTGTGAAGTAGTTAGCCGTAATGGTATCCTTCATATTATGAGTGATGGACTTAGGGATGATTGGCTGGAACGGCATCATATCATACCTTAGGGAAATCGCTATGAGCTTCTTGTCGCTAAAGTGAGATATGCCCTAGTGGAACTTGCTTTGGTAGGGTGAATGTAAAGGGGGTCATGAACTAGATATGGGACCTATTTATATGAACCTTATTATGAATTAATCTATGAGAACAAAGGCTAGCACCGAGTGAGTATGAGTAAGGGGGAAGTGGATTCAATTAAATAAGAGATTGAATGCTTCGTACACTCTTCATATTCCTTAACCACGTGCCTACATGGGATGTGTCCAAGTTCTACCATTGGCAAGTAGGACAACCTCATCAAAATAGGATAGAACTTCGGATTCCATGTCTTGCTACCATGGTCTATGTCGGTTATTGCCTATTCTCATCATGTGGAATACCTTTTCGCATTAGATAAGTTTATGAGGTTTAGGTGGTGGTATGGGACGCTATCTAGACATTGCACAATAGACTTTGAAGGTGTTATGTGGAGTTCGTAGGTCTTGTCCAAAGACCATTATGTGATCCATTATGTGAGTGTCTTATGTGATGATTTATGTGAGTGTCTTATGTGATGTATGACTCTTAATGAACTAATGAACTAATGACTTATGTTAGTAACTATGTAAATGATTAAGTACCTAATCTAAGTGACTTAAGCATTCCTTAGCTAAAGTGTGAGGAGGACATGAAAGGATGGTATCTTCATGTCTTATCTTTGGAAGTCTTGAGGATGACTCTAGTTAGGGAAGTTGGTTAATCTTGTTGACATGATCTAAACCTTAGGAGGTCTTAAGGGCTATTTAGGTAATCTTGAAGAGGTTATTGCACTATGGACATATCTTCTTGATTTACTTAAGTAGGTCTTTTGATAGGCTTTGGAAGGAGAATGTCTTCTACTCTAAGTGTTAGTGTGTTTAGTGAGAATGATTCTATTTGAGGTAGTCTATTGTGTGAAAGGGATTGTATGGGCGCTCACTCCACACTTACTCAAGTGAACCTTGGAATTGACCTTTGGTAGAGGAATCTTACATAGATGTTTATGGTTGTTTTCTAAGTGTGTATGTGACTCATCGTAGGTAATCTTAAGGGTCGTTTAGGCACATCTAGAGAGGGTGTATGGGCGGTCTCTCTTTGTGTGACTTAAGTGAATCTTAGGATGACTTTAAGTGAGGGAATTACATACTAGGAAGACTTAGGGAGAAGGGTGAAGTGATTCACTATAACAGTGAATTAATTCACTGTAAGGTGAGTCTTTAAGATGCTATCTTTGGTTTAATGTTATCTTATGTGTTTCTTAATTGTTAAATGATGTTCTTATGTTTAATCTATGATTTCTAAATGAAAGATGCATATTTTCAATAAAGTCCATTGTCATGATTTTATGCATATGGCCATACTTAGTACATGTGGTTGTACTAATTCCATGTTTTATTTTCTATCTATAGTCCTTGGTAGGTAAGGAGCTTGGAGAAGAAGACTTGGGCATTAGAAGAATCATCCGAGTAGAAGAGTTCAAGTATGTCCTCATTGTTTCGAGGGCATATATGTCGTTTTATGTTTCTTTTATGAAGTATTGTACAAGACTATGTTATTTCTATTTTTTCGTATTAAAGTACTCTTGTGTCGTAAGTTGAGGAGATTGAGACTTAGTATTTTTGTATGAAAGAGTTTTAAAGACTATTTTATGTTTTAGTGAAAAGTTTTAATTCCGCACTACTTTTCATTATGTATATGCGATGAATGATATGAATGAGGCTTGTCTTAGAACTCTGAGAGTTCGACGACGCCGGTCGCAATCCAAGATTGCATCCTATCTTCTAGGGTATGGTCTCGGGTTGTGCCAAAGTTGGTATCAGAGCATAGGTTGGTGAAAGTAGTATTAGGTATCAATAAGTCTCATCAAGTCACGTCTAGTAGAGTCTTGACCATTGGTGTGAGTCGCGACATATCTGTGGGCGAGAGGCTATAGAACGATAGATTTTCCCTTCTTTTCTATTCCTATATCGTACAGTAGAGTAAATGTTATGATTATCCTTCTTATGAGTTTCCTTGTGTTTGCTAGGAGATGAATACTAGGAGGATGGCCGCTAGAAGATTTGAAGAGGAGAGGGTGAATGAGGAGGTTCCTCAAGTTGAGCAAGTTGCTCAAGATGAGCAAGGTGTCCAAGATGGGCAAGGTGATGAAGTGCCTCCCCAAGGTGATCATGTTCCTAATGTGGACGGAGGTGATGAGGTGTCGGAGTTGTCTAATAGGGTGATTGGACAGACTTTGATGGCTTTAGCTCAAGCCGTAACTACTCAAATCAATTTGAGTATGGTGCCTAGGGTTATGGAGAGCACTATGGCATCTAGGTTGAGAGACTTTATGAGGATGAATCCTCCTATTTTTCTTGGCTCTAAGGTGAATGAGGATCCCCAAGAATTTCTTGATGGTGTGTACAAAGTGTTGAGTGCTATGGGGGTTACATCTAGGGAGAAGGCGGAGTTGGCTTCATATCAATTGAGAGATGTGTCTCAAATTTGGTATACTCAATGGAAGGACAATAGGCCGGAAGATTCGGGTCCTATTGAGTGGGAAGAGTTTAAGGGAGCTTTTCTTGGCAAGTACTTTCCCCGAGAGAGAAGAGAAGTCAAGGTTGAGGAGTTTATTAATCTCAAGCAAGGCAATATGAGTGTTGAGGAGTACTCTTTGAAATTCTCGACATTATCTAGGTATGCTCCTTCTCTTGTGTCCAATCCAAGAGATGAAATGAGTCGCTTTTGTACCGGAGTAGCCGATTTGGTGAAGGAAGAATGTCGTACCGCTATGTTTTATGATAAAATGACCCTATCTAGACTCATGGTGTATGCACAATCTATTGAGGAGTCTAAACTTAGAAGGGTGGCTAAAACTTTGAAAAGGGGTGTTGCTAGTGATCAAGAGCAACCTAGGTTCAAAAAGAGGATTCAAACTCAAGATGGACCTAGAGTTCCTAAGAAGAAGTTTGAGAAAGGAGGTGGTTCTAAGGATAGCAAGCCTACTTGTGCCAATTGTGGCAAGAGTCACTATGGTGAGTGTCTATTGGGTACTGATAGTTGCTTTGGATGTGGTAAGGATGGGCACAAAGTGAGAGATTGTCCAAACATTGCTTGTAGGAAGGAGGGCAAGAGGGTTGAGCCTAGTGTTTCAAAGGATGATGCTCCAACTAAGAGGCGTTTCTATGCACTGCTAACTAGAATTGAGAAGTCGGGTGATGGTGATGATGATGTTGGTAAGTTCTTATTTCTCTTTTGATAGTATGAGTTCCTTCTAAGTGGGGGAGTATGGTTTGTAGATGGGATAGAAGTTTCTTGAATTGTTGCATGTGCATGATGTTTAGGAGTTTGGTTGAAATTGAATTTCATTTACTCTTGCATTGTGTGTTTAAGAAGATTTGAGCATGTAGTATGATGTGTTTACATGATGTTATCTTGCATTCTAGCATGTCTATATAAAGAATTGCCTAAAGATTGCATTTTTGGAAAAGTTGCTAAAATCACTGCTTCTTTGTGAACTGCTAAGTGATTCTTTGGTCTAAAATTCTTGTTATGTGGTTAGAACTGATGTATATGAGTATGATGTTGAATATAAAATGTGTTTTTGCTATTTGGATTGAAGCATGTGAGTTTTGTAGCATAACGAGTTATAGAATTGTCTTCTAGTTTCTGTTGTGTTGTGAATCTCTTGATTATGGGAAATTGATGATTTCTTCTTAAATATGTGTTGTATGGCTTGGTTATGTGCTTCTATTTGAAATCTCAAATCTTGGAAGTGTTCGGAGAGTGGCAAGTGTCATTCGAGGACGAATGTTGTCCAAGTGGGGGAGATTGTAATACCTTGAAAATAGCTTAGGTGCTCTAGAGCCTAACATGTTGGTCTTAGTGTTATAAGGTCCTAAATGTGTTTAATATGTGGTATATAGGCAGTAGCTAAAGTATTAGGGGTGTTGGAAGTCAAACGTCAAGGGACGACTAAGACGTTTGACGACTAAGTCTCCTAAATGTCTAAAATGTGGTTCTATATGTTTATGTGTGTTTAATGGTGTTTTAAGGTTCTTAATAGAGTTAATATATCATGTATAGGAAGTGGTTAAAGTTTCGTGAAGTTTGAAGTTCAAACGATCAAGAACGTCCAAGGCATTCGAAAGATGTGCCTTGAGTCGACCTTGTACGTCTAGGCGAGTTTAGGCGAGTTTTACGTGTTCGTTTTGGGTGAAATTCATGTGAGAGGTGTTAAACTCATATATGGTCATATTTGGGTTGGAAAAAGTCCTGGAAATTATCCCCAAGGACCATCAAAGGGCCCTTGAGGAAAGGACCCAAAACCTGTTGGCAGGCTGTCCCAGACAGCCTTGGCGACGGAGCTGTCGACGTCCAGTCATGGCTGTGACGCCCCATCACAAGGGTTCCGTCGTGGGGGACTTCTCCAAGGGTGTAGGGGGAACCCTTGGCAAGCCAAAGGAGCATGAAATGGAGGTCCATGACGGACCATTTCACCCGTGATGGCCCGTCACAGGCAGGTCGTCATGGCCTTGTCTCCTGCGCAGAATTTTATGCCAAGTTAGGGGTGAACTTGTAAATTCACCCCATGTCTAAATAAGAGTCTAGGCGGTTTACTTAGGGTCTTATGGGTATTTTAACTAACTATATGTCACGACCCAAAATCTAGCCGCGAGTGGCACCCACACTTATCCTACTATGTGAGCGAACCAACCAATCTAAAACTCCAACATATTGAACAAAAATACAAAGCGGAAGACTTTAAACTCATTATCCCCAAATCTGGAAGTCATCATCACAAGAACATCTATCCTCAAGTTACAAATCTAGAAGTATCTAAGAAGCTAAAATAAATAAAAGGCTAGTCCATGCCGGAAGTTCAAGGCATCAAGACATTGAAGAGAAGATCCAGTCCAAGCTAGAAGCATTAGCTCACCCTGAAATTCGGTGTAGTGACGACTGGCTAGAAGTGCTGCTGAGTTGAAGACGACGGTACGTTTGCTGCATTCCCCAAATAACAAAGAAAGAAACAACAAGTAGGGGGTCAGTACAAACACAAGTACTGAGTAGGTATCATCGGCCAACTCAAAATAGAAAACAGTATATATCAGTTCATATCATAAATCAACTACAATACTCAACATGTAGTAACAAGTACTATAATCATCAATAAGTACTACCAAGTTCATCCATGAGGACTCAAGCCTCAATACCACACTCATTTGGGAATTAGGTTTATTACATTGAGTATATAAACATCTCTCAAGATTTATTATCTTTCTTCCTCTTGTGTCGGTACGTGACACTCCGATCCCCTAATTCTA